>MJUT01055632.1:157192-172896 GCA_002080005.1 Gigantidas platifrons | reverse complement strand
ATCAAAATTTAGTTAAGAAAAAAAATCATGCAAAACATTACACATTACCTCCAAATCCACAAAAACCTGTTTCTTTGTAATCCTTACAGATATCTGGTTGATAGTCCCATCTGACTGTGGCCCTCAAATGGGCGGGGGCTCTCATAGGACCCTTCCTGAAACAAATTAATACAACTATAACAATGTTATCTATATAACATAACCTCCTCGACTACAATAACCAGTCTCTAGGAAATCTTTACAGACTGATTTGTCATGGTCTATTTGGGTTGTAGACCTCAAATGACTAGGAACCCTGATTGGTCCATTTCTACAAAAATAGAATATGTTTTTAGAACAACTGGTTTTATTTACAATCAATCGATCACTGTATCTTATTATTTACAATCGATCACTGTATCTTATTCCTTTTTATTTACAATCGATCACTGTATCTTATTCCCTTTTATTTACAATCGATCACTGTATCTTATTCCCTTTTATTTACAATCAATCACTGTATCTTATTCCCTTTTATTTACAATCGATCACTGTATCTTATTCCCTTTTATTTACAATCGATCACTGTATCTTATTCCCTTTTTCTATTTTGTTTTTGCTTTAACTATTATTACTCCACAAGAAGAAATAGAATTCAGACAAAATGTTGGTAAATTTAGGAGAAAGAGCAAAGACTGGTTGGCTCGGAATCATGATAATGTGTCTGAGTACGGCAACATGTTTATTCGCGACGCAGACTGTTATTTCAGTGAGCTAGCGCTATCAAAATCCAACTAAGCGTGTTGGTCTAGTACGTACAAAGCAGACCTCATCATCATCTCATTGCAAATAAACTTGTTCACACCATGATATAGCTGAACAAGAAATGTGTGCATCACAAAATATGCCCGTCTATATAAATAGGGTTTTTCCCCTTCCACAGGGGAATCATGTGGCCAAGTTTGGTAAAGATCCAATATACAGAACTAAAGTTATCGTACGAAAACGACCCTGCTGTCAAAAATTCTATTTATAGTAATGGTGACCTTGACCTTTGACCTAATGACCCCAAAATAAATAGGGTTCTTCCCCTTCCACAAGGAATCATGTGGCCAACTTTGGTAAAGATCCGATATACAGAACTAAAGTTATTGTGAGGAAACTTGCCCGCCTGCTATACCCAATCACATAATACGGCCCCGTGTCGAGATGGGCGTATACAAATTGCTATTACACAAACAATGACTCACTAACTCACAATAGCCTAAAATGTATACATATATACCTGACATTGCCACTAGAAGCATTACCCTGAGCTGTATCTTTTTTCTCTATATAAGTAGCATAGTTATTGATTCATCTGTATATTTTATCGTCCTCCTTATCTTTTAAATCCTAAAAAATAAACAATAGGAACAAAATGGTCAAAGCAAAAACATCCATGCCAAATGACCTTAAATGATGAAGTATTAAAAAGGTTAACAATTTAAAATCTTACAGGAGCCCTCGTGGTCATGATCGTATGGTAGTTGGATTTACAACTATCTATGCAATCAGTGCCTATCAACACTAACGTGAGTTTGAATCCCGCACATGGATAGGTGTTATCGATACAACATTAAGTGATAAAGATTGTCAGTGACTTGCGGGTGGTCGGTGGTTTTCTCCGGGTACTCCGGTTTCCTCCACCAATAAAACTGACCGCCACGATATAACTGAAATATTGTTGAAAGTGGCATTAAACATCATAACCCTAACTCGTACTGGTTAGATGCCATTCATCTACAATCTAGGCACTAACCCCATCAAAACATAAACAATACATATAGTAAATGGTCCTGTATATTACTTACTTATTCAAAGAAAAGTGTTTGACAAGCCTGGGGGCAGGCCTTTCAATAAGGCACATTACCAGGTACTTTCACCTGCCTAAAATGATATTTGGTTACTCCTGATTTTAAAGTCTTGTATAAGAAATACATGAAAATGTTCAAATTTTAATAAATATACAATATTAGTGTATTGTAGAAGAATATAGAAAATATTTGTATAAGGCTAAGGAACTGGGAAGAAAATGCGAGGCTTTAGCCCCAGTTCCGTACCTGTTCAAATGTCCAATAATAGACTAATAGTGACCGCCACGATATAACTGAAATATTGTTGGAAGTGGTGTTACACACCATACAGTTTCAATTGTTCAGATTTTCATTGTGAGAAGATATTATCCAAAAACTAAAGAAATATGATGTTGATTATTAGGCATTATTGGATAATATGAAGCAGCCGGCCACGATACCGGTAATACCAGTATTGTAATATTTACAATACTGGTATTACCAGTATTTTAATATCTGCAATACTGGAAATACCAGTATTGTAAATACTGGATGTACCAGTATTGTGCATTTACAATACTGGAATACCAGAATCGTTGATCTATACACAATACCGGAAGCTCCAGTATACTTCATCCAGCAAAAATGGTAATACTAGTATTGTAAAACACACGATACTGGAAGCTCCAGTATTCTTCATCCAGCAATACTGGAAATACTAGTATTGTAAAACACACGATACTGGAAGCTCCAGTATTCTTCATCCAGCAATACTGGTAATACTAGTATTGTAAAGCACACAATACAAAAGTTTGTATATAGCACACTACAGTACGGCTGACAGCATACACTGATAAATGTTGAGCGTACTCTGGATGCTGAGCCAGGCTCAGCATTTTCGCTGATGGTATAACCAGTATCTTCCAGTATCTGCAATACTGGTATAACCAGTATTTCCCAGAATCTTCCAGTATCTGCAATACTCATATTTTGGCAATGACCAATATCTTCTAGTATTACAGATACCAGTATTTACCAGTATCTGTACCAGTATTGCAGATACTGGAAGATACTGGTATTACCAGTATTGTATACAATACTGGTAATACCAGTATCGTGGCCGGCTGCTTCATAATATCCGGCATTATTAGATTAACAAACATATTAAAAGATAATGACACTTCAAACGAAAATAGTAGCTAATACCCAATGTCAGTAGAGAAAGGTCCTACACCTAACACCTTCAACATTATTAACAGCTGAATATCTGTCCTTGTGTGTTACCTTATTTATCTGTTGTGACTTTTCAAATATTGCCTGAGCATCCACATCTATAGAGGTATCAATGTCAACAGTAGCAGTAGCTCCCATGTCACCTGGCCCTTGACTTTTCTTAAAAAGAAATAGAAATATTATATACATATATATATCTTAAATGACAGTTTCTAATTTTACCAAATAGAGTCATGCATAAATACCAATATTTTCAAAATTAATTGTTTTGAATGTTTTTCAAAAAGAAATAAATGTGGGCAGGTTATCTTCTTTATAAGAAATTGGAATGGGAGATACAATGATGTGTGATGTGTCTGGATATTTTTAGACATATGCTGTTGTAATTTCTACACTCATGGATCACTACATTGTATATACATAATTAAACATAAATTAAACAATTAATTATTTCAGGTAATATTTCTATATCAAGGTTTTACTGTGATGTTTTATAATACAATGAAACCTGTCTACAACGAACTCTGAATAAACCTGTCTACAACGAACTCTGAATAAACCTGTCTAAACCAAACTCTAAATAAACCTGTCTAAACCAAACTATGAATAAATTGAACCTGTCTAAACCAAACTATGAATAAACTGAACCTGTCTAAACCAAACTCTGAATAAACCTGTCTAAACCAAACTCTGAATAAACCTACCTAAACCAAACTCTGAATAAACCAGAATCCTGTATAAACCTGCCTACACCGAACTCTGAATAAACCAGAATCCTGTATAAACCTGCCTAAACTGAACTCTGTATAAACCAGAATCCTGTCATAACCTGCCTACACCGAACTCTGAATAAACCAGAATCCTGTATAAACCTGCCAAAACTGAACACTGAATAAACCAGAATCCTGTATAAACATGCCTACACCGAACTCTGAATAAACCAGAATCCTGAATAAACCTGTCTAAACCAAACCCTGAATAAACCAGAATCCTGTATAGACCTGTCTAAACCTAACCTTGAATAAACCAGAATCCTGTATAAACCTGTTTACACCGAACTCTGAATAAACCAGAATCCTGTATAAACCTGTCTAAACTGAACTCTGTATAAACCAGAATCCTGTATAAACCTGCCAAAACTGAACACTGAATAAACCAGAATCCTGTATAAACCTACCTACACCTAACTCTGAAAAAAAAACAGAATCCTGTATAAACCTGTCTAAACCGAACTCTGAATAAACCAGAATCCTGTCATAACCTGCCTACACCGAACTCTGAATAAACCAGAATCCTGTATAAACCTACCTACACCTAACTCTGAAAAAAAAAACAGAATCCTGTATAAACCTGTCTAAACCGAACTCTGAATAAACCAGAATCCTGTCATAACCTGCCTACACCGAACTCTGAATAAACCAGAATCCTGTATAAACCTGCCTAAACTGAACTCTGAATAAACCAGAATCCTGTATAAACCTGTCTAAACTGAACTCTGAATAAACCAGAATTTTGTATAAACCTGCCTAAATTGAACTCTGAATAAACCAGAATCCTGTATAAACCTGTCTACATCGAACTCTGAATAAACCAGAATCCTGTATAAACCTGCCTAAACTGAACTCTGAATAAACCAGAATCCTGTATAAACCTGTCTAAACTGGACTCTGAATAAACCAGAATTCTGTATAAACCTGCCTAAACTGAACTCTGAATAAACCAGAATCCTGTATAAACCTGTCTACATCGAACTCTGAATAAACCAGAATCCTGTATAAACCTGTCTAAACCAAACCCTGAATAAACCAGAATCCTGTATAAACCTATCTAACCCTAACCTTGAATAAACCAGAATCCTGTATAAATCTGACATTTTGTTTACAAGTTGCTATTTCATGTGCACTTGCCTCGTCTTGGAAATATCCTTATTTGGATTGATTGCCGTAAAATCGTAGTAAAATAGTAGTAACGGTTTTCCATATTTGGCATTGAGATCCATATATGTATAGGCTCCACCCATCGTGAGAGTCTACGTAAGGTGTCACGTCGGACAAGAAACAATTTCCGAATACGAAATAGATCGTGAAGGTAGAAACAGGTATTGTAACACTTATTTCGTATCACCATTACTTAAAAATTGTAAGGAATAATAAGTTATGACCAGATATGCAAAAAGAAAGTTGAAATATTCACGGAACGAAAATTTTAATTTGCTCCCATACGTTGAATGGGACCGATTCGTAACCCTAAATGGAGCACAAGCGGAATCAGGGTTATGTTATTGTATCTAGAATAAACAAGACATAAAGTCCCAATGTATGAAATCTTTGTTAATTTAATCTGTAAAAACTGTTCACTTGTCTATTCTGAACACAACAGCTGGTTCCAAGAGGGTTCCGTTTAGACAGCTTCACCGTATTTTAATAGATGTTTGGTTAATATAGAAAATAAATAAATAAATAAATATGTAACATTGAGAAAACGTTTCAAATAAGACGATGGTCTCATCATCTGCCATAATATGGGTCTAATAAGAGGATGATCTGCCATCATATGGGTCTATCAAGACAATGCTCTATGTATATAATCAACTTACTCCTGTTTTAGATGATTTATAACTCAGAGAAATCTTTGATGGATTTTCTTCTTTATCACTATCACTGGAGTAGTCCACATTTTCCCGTATTATTTTCTTGGTCTATGAATAAAATGATATTTTAATTTCATTAATATATTTTAACATATAACAAAATCTACTCCGATCACCTTCAATACTGTGAGTGAGTGATTGTTGTTTAATAACATATGAGCTATGTTTCAGCCATATCATGGCGAGAACAAGTCACATTCAATGAAATGATAGATGATGATGTCTGTTTTGTACTACACCAACATGCTTAGTTAGATTTTTTTGTGCTAGCTCACCTAAACAAGAGTCTGCGGATAGACATGTCGCTCCACTCGGACACATAATCCTGATTCTAGGTCAACTAGTCTTGGTTCTTTCTTCTTAATGCTGTGTGTTTAGCAGAGAAGCAAGTTCAAGCAACAAATACCAATTTTATAAGTCTGGTTTGAACCGAAAGGGACTTGAACCCACGATCTACCACACTCGAGGTGTGCATGCTAACCATTACACCACCGATGAACCCACGATCTACCACACTCGAGGCGTGTATGCTAGCCATAACCATTACACCATCGATGAACCCACGATCTACCACACTCGAGGCGTGCATGCTAGCCATAGTATTACACCACTGATGAACCCATGATCTACCAAACTCGAGGCGTGCATGCTAGCCATAATATTACACCACTGATGAACCCACGATATACCACACTCGAGGCGTGCATGCTAGCCATAATATTACACCACTGATGGACACACGATCTACCACACTCGAGGCGTGCATGCTAGCCATCACACCACTGATGAACCCACGATTTACCACACTCGAGGCGTACATGCTAGTCATAATATTACACCACCGATGAACCCACGATCTACCACACTCGAGGCGTGCATGCTAGCCATAATATTACACCACTGATGAACCCACGATCTACCACACTCGATGCGTGCATGCTAGCCATTACACCACCGATGAACCCACGATCTACAACTCTAGGCGAGCATGCTAGCCATTACACCACCGATGAACCCACGATCTACCACACTCGAGGCGTACATGCTAGCCATAATATTACACCACTGATGAACCCACGATCTACCACACTCGAGGCGTGCATGCTAGCCATTACACCACCGATGAACCCACGATCTACCACACTCGAAGCGTGCATGCTAGCCATAATATTACACCACTGATGAACCCACGATCCACCACACTCGAGGCGTGCATGCTGGCCATTACACCACCGATGAACCCACGATCTACCACACTCAAGGCGTGCATGCTAGCCATAATATCACACCACTGATGAACCCACGATCCACCACACTGGAGGCGTGCATGCTAGCCATAATATTACATGGCAACTGATGAACCCACGATCTACCACACTCGAGGCGTGCATGCTAGCCATAATATTACACCACTGATGAACCCACGATCTACCACACTCGAGGCGTGCATGCTAGCCATTACACCACCGATGAACCAACGATCTACCACACTCTAGGCGAGCATGCTAGCCATTACACCACCAATGAACCCACGATCTACCACACTCGAGGCGTGCATGCTAGCCATAATATTACACCACTGATGAACCCACGATCTACCACACTGGAGGCGTGCATGCTAGCCATAATATTACACCACTGATGAACCCACGATCTACCACACTCGAGGCGTGCATGCTAGCCATAATATTACACCACTGATGAACCCACGATCCACCACATTCGAGGCGTGCATGCTAGCCATAATATTATACCACTGATGAACCCACGATCTACAACACTCGAGGCGTGCATGCTAGCCATAATATTACACCACTGATGAACCCACGATCCACCACACTCGAGGCGTGCAATGCTAGCCATAATATTACACCACTGATGAACCCACGATCTACCACACTCGAGGCGTGCATTCTAGCCATAATATTACACCACTGATGAACCCACGATCTACAACACTGGAGGCGTGCATGCTAGCCATAATATTACACCACTGATGAACCCACGATCCACCACACTCGAGGCGTGCATGCTAGCCATAATATTACACCACTGATGCTGTTTTCAATGAGGTGTTATATAATTGATAAACTGCTTAAGAAATAGTCAGCAAATCTCTAACCAGTGAGAATAAAAACACTCAAGATAAAAAAAAATCATTAATCTTCAAAAACATGTTCCATTTAAACATAAATTGAACATAGGAAGGCACATACTCCCCATATTAAGCAGACTGAAATACGTGAATGATGAGGAACTGCATACAGAAACCAAGTAATGCAGTGAAGATAAATAATGAAATAAACAAAAGAATTCAAACTGTCTTTACTCTGACAAAGTGTTATGCTTTCAAATTCAAGTAAAACTTTCAAAATTCTTAAAATTGTATTATTATTTTAACTTTTTTGGTATTTAGATGTGATTTATTATGATTGTAAACACATGATCATATGATTATTTCAAATGCTGTCATGTGTGTGCTTAACTTGGTACAATAATCTGTCTTAGGATGCTTGACTTGGTACAATAATCCGTCTTAGGGTTAGGGTGCTTGACTTGGTACAATAATCCGTCTTAGGGTTAGGGTGCTTGACTTGGTACAATAATCTGTCTTAGGGTGAGGGTGCTTGACTTGGTACAATAATCTGTCTTAGGGTGAGGGTGCTTGACTTGGTACAATAATCCGTCTTAGGGTTAGGGTGCTTGACTTGGTACAATAATCCGTCTTAGGGTTAGGGTGCTTGACTTGGTACAATAATTCGTCTTAGGGTTAGGGTGCTTGACTTGGTACAATAACCCGTCTTAGGGTTAGGGTGCTTGACTTGGTACAATAACCCGTTTTAGGGTTAGGGTGCTTGACTTGGTACAATAACCCGTTTTAAGGGTTAGGGTGCTTGACTTGGTACAATAATCCGTCTTAGGGTTAGGGTGCTTGACTTGGTACAATAATCCGTCTTAGGGTTAGGGTGCTTGACTTGGTACAATAATCCTTCTTAATAATTTGAATGAAAGGTAGTAAACCATCCCACAGTTAAATAACCATCAATTGTTGTGTCATGCTATAAGCAGTACAGGTATTTGTCTTCTATATAGTTGAAGTAATCACACCTAATTAAATATTTGACACTTTCTGATGAATTAGAGTTCTAACTTCTAGTTTGAAAAGATAATCTGTACTGATTTATTACTGCAGGACCATAAGAATAGTTTGACTGCAGACATATCGAAGTATGCTGGACTGTCAGCCCTGACAAGTAAAATCATTAAATTATCATTTTAAATATTTGTATTTTGAAAATATATATTCGTAAGTTTCTTTGGGCTGATAAAGTTCGTATTCTTCATTAAATATGTTCTTAAAACCTAATTTCTTGGTACATTGTCATTTGTAAAAAAAATCAGAACTTAATGGTCTGACATGGTTAACAATGAAAGATTCATGATTTGAGAGAAGGTGTTTGATTGGTCAAGTTCTTTTGACACAAATAATGACAGATTCCTCAAAATGTTGCTGTTGAGATTCTACCCTGGGGCGACCCCGAGAAAAAAAGGAAACAAATTGAAAATGATGACGAAGAACAGAAAAAGAAACAGGAATATGAAAAAAATCGTCCTGTCAGGAAATTTTCCTCAAAATGGCAAACAGAGCGACCTTGGTTAGTTTTTAACGAGGAAAAAAACGTGATGACATGCAAATGAATCTGTACAAGAAACTGTGCTTATTAATGATGATGATTTGGACGTTATTCATAATGATTCTGACATTGAAATTGGTCATAATGTTGACACTAGTGTGCAGTGTGGACCATCCACACTTTCACCTCTGACAAACACAGAACTAGCAATTAACCTCCTGTGTGATAAAGACATTGATGATGATGATGATCATGAAGATGAATGTTATGATTTCCAGGATGAGCTTTTTAATTTTGAACAAATATTGAGAATGTCACGAGATAACTGAATATATAAAAATGTATTCTTGAAGTAAACATGTTAAACAAATAAATGAGTTTTTAATGGCGATGAGGAATATGTGGTGGCATTTTAGGTTTTTATTCGGTCAGACAATTTTCCTTTCGGTCAGAGAGTTTTCTAAATTGCCTGACCGAATGTGAGACAAGTTGTCTTGGATTTTCGATATGTCTGGAGTCATTCGTGAAATTGATGTTCGAGAAATCAGAATTTTTTTATAAGGAATTAAGAGATAAATTGATGGGAGTCCAAGTAAAAAAAAACAGTTTGAGAAAAAAAATGTATAGTGTTGGAGCCACCAAAGTTTGACTGCATGAGGCTTGTTCTGTAGCCGTCAAAATTTGACTGTATGAGGTTTGTTCTGGAGCCACCAAAGTTTGACTGTATGAGGTTTGTTCTGGAGCCACCAAAGTTTGACTGTATGAGGTTTGTTCTGGAGCCACCAAAGTTTGACTGTATGAGGTTTGTTCTGTAGCCACCAAAGTTTGACTGTATGAGGTTTGTTCTGGAGCCATCAAAGTTTGACTGTATGAGGTTTAAATTTGTTCTGGAGCCATCAAAGTTTGATTGTATGAGGTTTGTTCTGGAGCCACCAAAGTTTGACTGTATGAGGTTTGATCTGTGGCCACCAAAGTTTGACTGTATGAGGTTTGTTCTGGAGCCATCAAAGTTTGACTGTATGAGATTTGTTCTGTAGATTTAACCATGAAGAACAAAGCTGAAATGTAACCTGAACCATGTAATGACGTATGAAGATATTCCACATGTCGCACAGTCTCATAACGGGTCATTGACTTAAATTTGTGGCCATACTGGTGTAAATATTGCTAAAAACATGCAAGATACTTTAAAAATGCATGACTCCCATGTTTGCATGGTCTAGAATGAACTCTGAAACCAACAATTTGATGATGGATGGCCCTAACATTAACAAGGTTACTTACAGATTGCTTTAAAGGATTAGAATGTTTCTGTTTTCTGTTCTTCTTTACTACAACATTGCCATCATCACTACAACTACTATTCTTATCTTCTGAAAAAATAAAGATCAACATCAAAAATAAAATGTGAGTGAGTCATTGTTGTTTAATACCATGTCACAATTTTCCAGCTAAATATCATGACAAGCAAATGTCACAATTTTCCAGCTATATCATGACAAGTAAATGTCACAATTTGACAAGATGATATTGATACTTGTTTTGTACTATAGTATTTTTCACATGATCAGGGATGAAGAGTCTTCATTGAAGACATACATGTATCCATCCCTGATCATGTGAAAAATACTATACTATAGACATGTCAAAATGTCCCCACTACTATTTTTTCAGAATAAAAATTATTTTACCAAAACGCCCCCACTTTTTCATTGCCAAACCGGCACGTTTAATTTTTTTTTTCTAATCAAACGATGATATTATGTGTGATACATGTATCTTGTAATTCAAGATTTGTCCAGTAAATTTATATATTATACATTTGTACATGTTTACTTTACATCAGACGACAACGAACTTGTATATATAAGCTCCGGTAATTGTGTCTTATATATCCATTTGTCTTTTCTTTTTTTTTCTTTTTTTTTGGTGACAATAAACTATAGACTCATTCTCACAGAACCACGACAATTGCTGCGACCAACTACATTTGTAGTTTACTCCATTGATTACTTTTTCTTATTCTGCATAGAATAACAATTTTCTCACGGATACCAACTTTCTAGCGACCAGAAAAGACTACGTGAATAGAAATTAGACATGTTTGTGTACAAGGGGGTACAAAATGTCGATACATTTATTATCAACAAGACTTTTAGTTACATGCTTAAAATTAAAGTCTAAAGTAGTATTGCATTGTTACATACAATGTAGGATGCAAAATAACACACAAGAGGTCTAAAGGTGTACTTTTCAACCCATAAATATTTAGTAAAATTTAAATAACTTCAAATTCACCTACAAAGTTAACCAAAAATATAATAATTGTAATTTTCAGGACCTAATTTACGTAATAAAATATAAAAAATTTGCAGTATTCACTAAATATTAAGCCATACAGCCACATCAAGCCATTGTTATCAAAGCTTAAACTTCTCAAAATTCTTTTGTTGGCTTTGTACATTTGTTTTTCACAATACATTGGCTTGTGTGCGTTTTTACTTTCTTACCGGTAATTTCATCAAAGACCATCGGCATCGATAAAGGTATATGATTATTGTAATAATTAATGAAACATAAATTTAATTTAATGCAATCATCATTAGTTAAATTTATAATTTTAATAAACAGATTAATATGCGAGTGTCAGCAAGCTCTTTATGGTATAAAATGTGTACTTAGGATTTTTTGACAAAGATGGCTGCACATACTGATGGTTAAAAAAAAATTCTTCGCATTGTAAACACGTTCTGTGTAACACACTAACACACTCAACTAATGATTGATTGATTTGATTTTTGGTGTTTAATGCCACTTTCAACAATATTTCAGCTATATTATGGCGGCTAGTTTTAGTGGTGGAGGAAGCCGGAGTACCCGGAAAGAACCACCGACCATGGGCAAGCAACTGGTAAACTTTATCACTTGCGGCTGTGAGTCGAGTGCACCCTTTTTTGTAATTTACAAAGCCGGGCGCGCCGTATTGGTGATAGGTTTGTATGAGTTGTTAGTTCCAGCGACCTAACTCATTGAGCCACCTGGCCCCCTCTCTCAAAAAATCTCGACACTTTTTGATGCACTGGAATTGGAGCGTGAAATTGCCAGATGATGATTTTGAGATTCGCGAGCATTCATTGAAAATATAATAAAACAAAAACGAATCATGGGAAGACATCAATTTATAAACATTTGTCGTGATTTGAATCACTAAAAATATTATTTTTATAAGGATTTATTTTTGAAAAAAGTGGGGTGTTTTGCCTTTGGTAAAATGTGGGGGCGTTTTGACTCACAAGGCGAGATATGTTGGAACCCATAAATAATATGCGAGCGTCAGTGAGCTGTTTATGGTATAAAATATGTACTTAGAATTTGTTTGACGACATGGCCTCACATACTGACGGATAAAAAAAAATTCTGCGCATTTGTAAATACGTTCACTGTAACACACTCAACTAATGAAGATCTTCGTAACATAAAGCGCAAAAGTGATCCTAAGTCTTGTACCCTCTCTCGTACGTCCGATACCACTGAAACCCGGAACCCGTGTGTAATAAAAGTTATTTTGGTAGCTTGTTTTACTTATATTAATATTTTTTAATTGATTAAATCTCTTCCGACATACTGACAATAATTTTTGTTTTTACGCGGAAGTTAACTTTTGAGATTTCGTTAGGAACGACAACTTGATTGAATGAGACTAGAAAAAGGCGTCCCGGCCCCGATATATCTCGGCCCAAAAAATTTCGACACTTTTTGATGACTGGACGAGTGTGAAATAATTTTCAGATTCGCGAGCATTCAAGGCCATGCCTGTTTCATATTAATATGCGAGCATCAGCGAGCTTTTTATGGTATAAAATGTGTACTTAGAATTTGTTTGACAAACATGTCCTCACATAATGACGCAATGTTCATTCCAGAATTTGACATGAAGGGCTCATGGGCCCCTTTGGCTTAAAATCAGGGGGTCATTTTGAAAAAATGGTGGGTCATTTCTAGCAGTCCAGCTTAAGATGAAGAACAATAATTGCAGACTCATTATCAGCCTTTGAAACAACTTCATTAAATCAGCGGCCTTGTGTGTGACCGACAGCGGATGATCATCACTTTGGGCATGTCTAGTTAAAGTACTTGTCCTGAAATTGTTTGTTCCTTCAGTAAGGACATTCTACTTTTTCGCTTTTATGCAGACATTATATTTCATTACATTTTTATTAGAGTCATAAATAAGCCACGGAAAGTCTCTCGTCCTGTCCTGAAATTTTCTACTTTTCATTTCAGTTTGGGTTGGTTCCTGCCATCGTTTTTATGCCGTTTTTAACACAGTCGCTTGGGGACAGGAACATTTTTTTGGTGAATTACTGAATATTTTCTTTTAAAAAAAAATTTTTGGTGAACATTTTCTTTTTTATACGTAATTGCTACTGTGCATGTCTAACCTGGTTTTAGTCGATTTTATACACTTTCACATAACCCCGTATTTTCTATTACTAGAAAATACGGGGTTATGTGAAAGTGTATAAAATCGACTAAAACCAGGTTAGACATGCACAGTAGGGTACCAATTACGTATAAAAAAGAAAATATTCACCAAACAAATTAAAAAAAAAGAAAATATTCACCAAAAAAATGTTCCTGTCCCCAAGCGCCTGTGCTTTTTGTGACAACGTCCAAAAACGTTTCTTTCTATATCATCTATGTTTTTCACAAATGTTTTTACATATTTGTCCTCCTTCTAACAAATATTTACTTTCTTTTACACTAATTCCTTGTTTGTTAACACTTTACCATCTGAATCTGATGTTTTCCTTTTTCTTGTTGGTTGATTTCTTCTGCTCTTTTTGAAAAAAAGTACATGGCATTTTCTGTGATTCTTCGGCGTCCGATATTTTGAATTCAATTCCAAAGTAATTTAAGAGACGATTTTTGATTGGACAACATAATATCAATAAGAGAATTGTCCAATAAAACGACATTTTGTGGGATTTGTTCAGAACAACAACAAGTGCACGTGGAAGACGGTACAAACACCAATATTGATATGGTTTTAAAAACGCCAGAAAGGAGACTGGAAAAAAAAGGGGGAGGGGGCGTCGTGGGTTGTGATTTTCAATTATTTACAATGATTATGTCGGAGATACAGACAGAACATTTCTAACTAACTAATCCCAACGAGATTGCAACTGACATGATTTTGATTTTCATAAGAGTTTGAAGATACCAAATAAGGGTCGACATTTGTGAAATTTTATAATACCTAATTTTCATATCGGTGATCAATGAGTTATTGATTGTCAATAAAACAGTAACAGTCTATGACCGTACTATGTGTACTGTGCCATGCATTTTTAGTTAAAAAAAAAAATCTATCAATTTTGCCGTGGTTAAAGATGTTTGTTTGTTTGTGTTTAATGCCACTTTCAATAATACTTCAGTTATATCGTGGCGGTCAGTTTTATTGTTGGAGGAAACCAGAAAACCACCGACCTGTCGCAAGTCACTGACAAACTTGATCACATAATGTTGTACACCTCGCCCTGATCGAGATTTGAACTCACATCATCAGTGGTGATAGGCATGTCTGTAAAGATTTCCATAGCTTTAAGCAATAGCTTCTCAAAATCTGGTCACAGCCAGTAATGTTATAGTGAAAAAAAACCAATGCATATATTTGACATGTATTACATCAAGATTACACATTATATTTAAACACCCGCCACTATATATGTAATTGAAATATTGTTGAAAGTGGCATTAAACGCCATCAAACAATACACTCTGCACTGATTGGGAAGAAACCTGTGAATTATATATAGACTAATGAATTATATAAATTAATGAAACAAGCAGCAAGGATTATTCTTAAGCTAAACACGATGTACATTGTAAAGCTAAACACGATGTACATTGTAAAGCTAAACACGATGTACATTGTAAAGCTAAACACGATGTACATTGTATCATCTTTATTCCAGTAACATAAACCCTGAATACTGCTGACTTGACATTTAACATGAACCCTGAAATACTGCTGACTTGACATTTAACATGAACCCTGAAATACTGCTGACTTGACATTTAACATGAACCCTGAAATACTGACGACTTGACATTTAACATGAACCCTGAATTACTGCTGACTTGACATTTAACATGAACACTGAATGACTGGTGACCTGACATTTAACATGAACCCTTAAATACTGCTGACTTGACATTTAACATGAACACTGAAATACTGCTGAATTGACATTTAACATGAACACTGAAATACTGCTGAATTGACATTTAACATGAACACTGAAATACTGCTGAATTGACATTTAACATGAACCCTGAAATACTGCTGACTTGACATTTAACATGAAC
>MJUT01055632.1:97955-123077 GCA_002080005.1 Gigantidas platifrons | reverse complement strand
TTTTGCTAGGAAGTGGCAATGTGTATCAATACCAAGTCATGATATTTGCATATATGCTTCATATTTCGTAACAGCTGCTATCTTTATCCTTATACTGCAGTTGTTGCATATAAATATCAGATGCAATATTCTGCTACCAGCATATTAATATAACTTTTAATAATATCCTTTTAACGTGCACATGCTTTACCTGTTGAACTGAGGCCGTCGTGGTCATGAACGTATAGTAGTTGGATTTACAACTAACTGCAATCCGTGTCTATCACCACTAAAGTGAGTTCGACTCCCGCTCATGGTGAGGTGTACTGGATACAACATTAGGTGATGAAGCTTAGCAGTGACTTACGACAAGTCGTTGGTTTTCTCCGGATACTTTTTCTTATTTATTGTAAGATATGACCGTCTATAGATTAATGCGTCTCTTTCTCATTTTAAACACATTATCAATGCATTTTCTTAAAATATAAAGTGTGCGTCCATTCGGTGCAAATATTTAGAACGGCTCCGTCTTTGAGATAGTTAGTAAGTATCATACACATATACCTTATATTTTAAGACAATTCACTAATGTCGCACATATATATGTAAAGTATAAGGGAATCTACCAACCAGAACACTGAAGACATTTGTTGATCGAAAATTGTGTCAATATATTTTTTGTAACATCTTTATCGGTATCGTTGCACAATCTTCTAGACCTCTATAAATATGTTACAGGGCAAATCCTAATCCAGGGCTATTCGGAATCATTCTAGGGAAAATCGGAATTCGGGTTTCTCCTAGGACAAATTAAGATATCCCGATTTGAACTAGGGCGATTCCGAATCGCCCTGAAATGGTCTACTAAAAAGTTAAAATATAATAGAGAGAGAGAGAGATATATAGAATATATTAAAGTATACAAATCCAAAAATATACAAAAATATATAAATAAAAGTTTATTTCTATCAATTATAACAATATTGTCATTAATATATCGAGACTGATCGGAAAATTGCAAGGAAAACAACTTATAAAATATTTTTCACCTCAATTACGGGTAATTAATACATTTCTCTGACGTCACACTATTGTTCGAACAGTGGATTATTTTTAAGAATCTAAAGTTGATTCTTTTGTTCTTGAATATACGAACTTTAACCTTTTACTATTTTAGGCTTAAAACGTGTTTTACTTATTTTGGGACTTTCGTGTCTCGAACCACTGCTGGTCTTTTTAAAGTCAAAACTTCCATCTTACCACTCGGCTAAGTTGACCACGTTAATAACTTCTATAATTAGTTTATATAACTCTTTATAGTAAGCTTTGTTAAAAAAAAATATCAACAATTTGCTTAAAAGAGGCAATTGATCAATATATACAAGACACGATACAAGTATTTGAGTTCTGACATAATTTATGTTCAGAACTGACGAGTATTCTCGCAATACAAAAACAACCAACGAACCGACCGCAACTTAACAAATCAGACAGACCACAGGTGAACATTTGGGACACTTGAAAGACCTTGAAATATCTAAATATAAACGATTCTATTCACTTGAAAGACCTAGAAATATCTAAATATAAACGAGAATCGAAAGCACGGATGCCGAACATGTTTTGTTGTTTATTTTTTGCTAATTGTGGCTTATTTACCTGTCTGAACATTAAAAAGGTAAAAATATAAAATGAAAACTCTGTTGCAGATAGAAATGTATTATGTGAGAGAATACACTCCAACTTGCAGATTCTTAAAAATAATCAACTCGACCCCTTACGGGTCTCGTTGATTATTTTTAAGAATCTACAGTTGGAGTGTATTCTCCACTACCTAATCACAATTCCTAGCCAAAGGGGTGTTCATAAAGCTTTCACCATTTAACTTTAATGTGTTTGAATGGAAATGGAAGACAAAAAAAGGCTATTTTATGAGAAATTGGATGAATATGAAAGTAAACTTCCTCAAAAATACGAGAGAGAACAATTTGTGTTATCAAGTGAAAAATACAATTTGATTCTGGAATGTCTAAATACTGAAAAAGGAATGAAGGCTCCTGGAGGTGCCAGATTCAAACATTGGGCAAAAGGTATCTTTAGGAAAACAACAATCGGAGAAAAGGAAGTATTGATATGCTTAAAAACGGAATGTCCAGTTGTAACGAGAGACGAAGTATTTGAAGTAATTTCAAAATGTCACGCCAGAACAGAACATTCAGGAAGAGACAAAACATGGCATGAGGTAAAAAGTAGCTATGCTGGAATTCGCTATCCACTCATTGGGCTCTTCCTCGAGACTCTACTTGTTCCACTAGAAAGCCTCTTAAGAAACCAACTGCAGGACAACCAATAATTTCCCTTGGCTTTTTGTAATTGTACTTCTAAGTTTAATACACTGAGATGTTCATGTGGGAAGGTGAACTTGCAGTGTCAGTTTTGTCAACATTTTGTAAAAATATTTCGTTCACTTAAAATTGTATTACTGTATTAAAATTAGTTTGTAGTCTTTTGTCATATCAAATACTCGTTAAACCTATAAAACATTAGTACAATACAGAAATAAAATGTTAGGAGGATCCGGAATCGCACTAAGCAATATTTTCAGTAATATTCCGAATTCCACTGGAATTTTAGTACGATTCGGAATCGCACTAGTACAAATCGGGATATCTTGATTTGTCCTAGGAGAAACCCGAATTCCGATTTACACTAGATTAAAACCAGTGTAAATCGGAATTCGGGTTTCTCCTACATTTGTAGGACAAATTCGAATTACAATTTGCCCTAGGAGGATTCCGAATCACCCTGGATTCGGATTAGCCCTGTATACGTCTGAAAATTAAACCAAACAGTGTTAGAGATAGATTTTTGAGCTGTCAATTTTTTGTTCTTCCCTCGACGGGAATTGAACTCACACCATTGATACACTGCAGCACCAATCGCTTAGCCTTAAGTCCAGCGCGCTAGACCACTCGACCACATCCGCTCTATAAAAAATGGAGCTTCAATAATCGAAGTCTTAACGTGTCTCGTAAGGAGAATCTAGAGATAGACATAAGACATGTGTCTAAGCACGTGTAGATGGTACACATATACTTAATATTATAATTTGACAGCAATCTAACACATCAATTATTAATATATTGTATAGGATAATGAATAATTTATTATACAGTCAAAGAAAATAAAGTATATTATACAAACGTCTAAGCAAGTGACAACCATATCTGTCCCACTGGATCTCAAAGTTATTTGTGATACTAGGTTAATACTAAATATTAAATACATATACGTCTAAAAATTAAACCAAACAGTGTTAGAATTAGATTTTTGAGCTGTCAAATTGTTTTATATATATTGTATATGCTTGATGTATTACAGAATGTCATATGTTTTTCGATACTTAATATTTTACAGGAAGTAGCTATCATTAATTGACACTTAACCGGAAGTGGTATTGGTATCTACAACTGATATTTTACAAGAAGTGGTATCTGTGTCTATAACTGATATATTACAGGAAGTGGTATCTGTGTCTATAACTGATATATTACAGGAAGTGGTATCTGTGTCTATAACTGATATGTTTCAAGAAGTGGTATCTGTGTCTATAACTGATATGTTACAAGAAGTGGTATCTGTGTCTATAACTGATGTATTACAGGAAGTGGTATCTGTGTCTATAACTGATATTTTACAAGAAGTGGTATCTGTGTCTATAACTGATATGTTACAAGAAGTGGCATCTGTGTCTATAACTGATATTTTACAAGAAGTGGTATCTGTGTCTATAACTGATATGTTACAAGAAGTGGTATCTGTGTCTATGACTGATATTTTACAAGAAGTGTTATCTGTGTCTATAACTGATATTTTACAGGAAGTGGTATATCTATAACTGATATTTTACAGGAAGTGGTATTTGTATCTATAAGTGATATTTTACAGGAAGTGGTATCTGTATCCAGACTGGATATTCTACCTTACTACTCATGGATTTAAAGATATAATGATCAGAAGGAAGATGGATGCTCTTGTTCAGGTTTTAATAGATCGTAAACAGAAAGTACATGTATGTATTATTTGTTCTTTCTTAAGCTTCATGGTTTGCTGCTGTAATTTGAACCGTTCTGGTCCAATGATTTACTTTGGTGAAAGCAACAGTTGATCCGTTACAATCGTTTTTTTATTTTAATTTGTTTCGGATTGATTGGTTGAATGTTTACCTTATGTAGAATTCAGGGATTAGGGTTATGGTGTTTAACATCACTTTCAATAATATTTCAGTTATATCGTAGCAGTCAGTTTTATTGGTGGAGGATATCGGAGTACCCGGAGTAAACAACCGGCCTACCACTGACAAACTTTATCACATTATGTCGTATCGCGTAGAATTCAGTAATGGTTGTTTATATAGTTACGACCAGATTTAGTAGGGAAGGAAGCCCGTGCCATTGACCGTACCCAGTCATTTGATATATAAATACATGGACGCAATTAAACCGTGGACATCAGTTATCAACAGATCATAATTTAAAATATTTCTGTTCAAATATGTTTGCGTGGATTTTTACTTTTGACTATCTTGTGGTATGTTACTAACTCTTTAACTTCTATCATACATACAAGTCAGATTTTCTAATGAGGTTTCATTGTAGTCCTCTGACATCTCATAAGATTTATCCCATCTCTTACGATACTTCAATTCCTTGTCACAAATTATATGTATAGTTGTTAGTTTGGTATTTGAAATGCCGAAGATCATTAAACATGTGTGGATATGTGAAACATCTGTTCTATCCATTTATTTTACATTTAATTACCATTATCTTATATGATAAGTTACAACTTCATTAGTAATTACCATAGGAGGAAAATAATTAACAGATATGCGTTAATGTTATGGTGTTAAACGCCACGTTCAACAATATTTCAGTTATATCGCGCAGTCAGTTTTATTGACAGAGGAAACCAGAGAACACTACGGAACTGGCACAAGTCACTGACAAACTTTATCACATAATGTATTGAGTACACCTCACCTGAGCGGGGTTCAAACTCACAACGTTAATGGTGATAGGCACTGATTGCAAAGGTAGTTGTAAATCCAACTACCATACGATCACGACCACGACGGTCTCTCTCTAATAGATGAATGAATTTCTCAACAAAATGCTAACAATTAACAAAAACAATTAAAAATATAAATTAAGCATACTAATTTTGCCAAATTTCAGCAAAGAAGATTGCTACCCACATGCAAAGATGTAGTTGATTGCATGATCAACAAACAGACAAGGATATCCCTTTGTCATAGTGCTCTAGAGATGCTAGTTGGTAAGTACAAATTGAAGGCATATTTTGACATAATATTAATACAGTGAGATTTCATACTATTTGAGAGCTATCTTTATGATTAAAAACAATATTCGACAAGACATTTTTCCTTGATTTTTAAGCTTGTATACATACATGCACTCCTAGTGACTTCCCACTAATAATACAGGTTAAAATGGGTAGAACATTTGTTGGACACGTGCGAATTGATGAGTGTGCTGATGACCAATTTCGAACGCAAATGTCATTGACCATAGAATCAATTGTGTGTTCAGGGCCATTGCGGTTTCCCAGTTGTCCGGTTGTTGACTGATTTTGTCTGTTTATTGATTTATGAGTTTTGACTTTCCCTTTGGAAGATTGCTCTGTGTTCGGTAATTTTGTTATTAACCTTATTCATTGATTTGAGAGGTGGATGTGTGTTATGTTGATAATTGTTGACCATCACTGTTTAAGCTTTCTTCTAATGCAATGTAATTGTAATACAGGATAAGTCAGAACCTGTTTATTACTGTTGTATGTGCTGTTCTCTGTTTTCAGGAAGACGAGGTGTAGTTTCAGCAATTTCCTGGACATTGGTATACTTAGCTAAACATAAAAAATATCAAGAAGCAATGAGAAATGAAACGAAAATATTGTTTGATGACGATGTGATGCGAACAAATCTACAAGAGTGAGCTATATTTAACCTCATCATTCTGTAGTCTAAAGTGGATATGACATGTTCATTTTAAACCACATGAACATATAGAAATAAATGAATATTGAAGCAAAAATATGTTTAAAATTTAGGTTCCGTTACATTTGATAATTTGCAATAATGGAAAAAAAATTATTCAACTTTCGGGTTCGTTTTAAGTGGGTTGTTTTCTTTCATATAGCAGAATTGAAAAGTAGAAATTCCATAAAAAGTGAAAATGGCTGTTTTACACTGATGGACATGTGTTGTAGACAGTTAAATCGAAACACATATAAATGTGTGAAAGCAGTTTCAAATTGAAGATAAAAACTATATCAATATGTTTTATTTGTTCATGTTGTAGACAAGACTTTTCACAGTTGAAAGTGACCAACATGTTCTTGAAAGAAGTGTTGCGTATCTGTCCTCCAATCCCATCAACAGAACGTCAAATCACTGAAGACATCACCATCGATGATATAACGTTTCCGGCAGGAACTTGTTTTTACGTCAATATTTATGGCCTCCATCATAATGAGGAATTATGGGAAGATCCAGAAGAATTTAAGCCAGAAAGATTTAAAGAGAGATCAAACACAAGCCAGCACTTAAAGTATTCCCCATTCCTGGCATATTCAAGGTAGCATACATTAACATAGATTTATTTTTTTTCTCGTTGATTACTCCAGAGCGTGTATGTGTATCCTCAGTCCAGTACATTTTAAATACATGGTTTCTTTTGATATTTACTAGTCGTGCAGTACAACAAAACACTACACACTTAATAAGTTGCTTTTTTTTCTACATGTCTTTTATTATCACATGAGGATGTTGTTCATCATTGATAAATGTTTAGAAGGCTTACTGTTTTGTTTGTTATATATCGTTATCATTACTGGTAATCTGGAAGTGGAATATCTTTTCATATATTCTTTTTGTCTTGTGTTTTTGTATAATGAGGAGATTTCCCGCCACATTAGCGTGTAATACTTAATTATGTTGTTCGATCTTTAGTTTTTTGTGTAAGTTGTATAAGATCATTGTGTGACCCTTTAGGCTTTCTCTTTTGGTCATTGTATTGTCTGTCCTTCGATGTATGATTTACGATTACCCCTTTGGTATCTTCAAAGACTTCCTCAATTTCGGCTATGGGTCTTTTTTCTGTTGCATCGTTTGTTGCCTATGTCTGCTACTCTTGTTAATAAATAAGTCTTTATATTTTATTATGATTTTGTTCCGTAATACTTTCAACTCGTCTAGGTGACCCCTGGACTCATCATCTGTGTTTGGGACTCGGCATTATCTATCAAAAAAACAAAACAAAAATGCACTAGTAGCAGTCCTGACTATTAGTTCTGGTAAGTGATTGATTAAATAATGTTTAACGCCACGTAACATTGTATCTAGCTGAATATGACGCCACTATGCATTCTGCCTGTTTTAGATGAACACTTAGTTAAAACTCTGTACTAAACGGACAGCATAACTGATCTTTGATACTGCTGAAATTGCAAGGTGATGTTTACATGTCATTCCACCAGAGGTTGTTTATTTGAATCTCTGTTCGGGCAAATTACTCTGGTTTCATGGATACCCTGTGTGTAGCAGAGAATCAAACATGATACATTTCATAAAGTCTTTGGTTGAATTTGTGTGGGGATTCTAATTCATATTTTGGACACCTTACTCCCACCAACCATAGCGGTAAAACACGCTTGTAGTTTGACTAATTGACGTTATTAGGGTATTTTGAATACAATGATCAAACATATTCATATTTTTGTGTTTACTTGTAGACGCTGTGTAGCAAAGAACTTCTCTATGGAGTGTATTACAATTATTGTAGCAAGGTTATTACAAAGGTAAATACAGTTATTACGATTGGTAGATATAAGAAAACGATTGATTGGATGAACACAATAACAGGGTCTGATTGAATGAAATCAGGAAATAGTTTGATTGAATCGGTAGATATAAGAAACGGTTGATTGGATCGGTAGATATAAGAAACGGTTTGATTGGATCGGTAGATATAAAAAACGGTTTGATTGGATCGGTGGATATAAGCAAACGTTTGATTGGATTGTTGGATATAAGAAACGGTTTGATTGGATCGGTAGATATAAGAAACGGTTTGATTCGATCGGTAAATATAAGAAACGGTTTGATTGGATCGGTAGATATAAGAAACGGTTTGGTTGGATCGGTGGATATAAGCAAACGTTTGATTGGATTGTTGGATATAAGAAACGTTTTGATTGGAATGGTGGATATAAGCAAACGTTTGATTGGATTGTTGGATATAAGAAACGGTTTGATTGGATTGGTGGATATAAGAAAACGTTTGATTGGATTGGTGGATATAAGAAACGGTTTGAATGGATTGGTTGATATAAGAAAACGTTTGATTGGATTGTTGGATATTAGAAACGGGGTTTGATTGGATTGCTGGATATAAGAAAACGTTTGATTTGAAGAATACAATCAACTTCTAATCACATTTGGTTATTTGCATATTATTTTTGTGTCTCTCTGTTTTACAAGTACACATGGTGAATATATAAATTCTTTTATGTTCTGCAAAATAAATGGCATGGTTAGTTGTGTCGTACCTTTGTCGTTCTGAAATAGTTAGAACGGTACATATCCATTATATTGATACAATGAAAATAAAGTTTGAACGGTGATGGCAAAACACTCCACCAATATGTGGTGGAGTTATACCATTTAATGTGATCTCAGCTATCCCCGCAATACATATATAAACAAAGATATAAAAAAATAAAAGCTGCAAAGATTCACTTCCAATAAAAAGACCATATACTATCACAAAGATGATTGACAACATAGACAGTGCAATAGCAGTGTAAATATATGTAGTTTGCTGACTAGTGGCTAGGAAGGTAGATTCTGCTGATTCATGTTAATGTATATGTAACTTTTCCTGTAATTTCATTGGATTAAAATCAGTGCTCTGCTATTTATGTTCATGCATATTGATTTTTTGAAGTTTGTCTACTATATGTATAAAATATTATAATATAATGTATATCGTTAACTCTCATTCCATTCCCACTTTATGGGAGTACTTCGCGGAATTTTTTAAGTGTGTGATAAGCAGTTCGAGGTGGTACATTCCCATACTGTTTTATATCACGTTTGGACGTCAGACAATTAACTTTCGAACTGAACGACACAAAGCATACTGATAAAGATGAATTTATCAATGGAAATTTCAAGGTTATAAGAATTAGAAACATTAAGATCGCAATGTATTTCTTGTTTCCGTATTTGAATATAGTTTGGTTGCTGTTCAAGCCTACTTTTAGTTACATCGCTTCCGTAATACGCAAATTTCGTACACATGTAATTGAGGAGGAGCCGCCATAGTCGTAATCGTGTTGTAGTGTGATTAACATCTTCTCATGTAATCAGAGTATATTGCCAATCAAGATTGTGATAGCAATTCCCGACAGTGTTGGGTGCACTCGATTCATCTGTATGTGATAAGGAGAGTTTGAAGATACTACAGTGTTATAATCAGAATCAGTAAATCGACGAAGGACAGAGAATACAATGGCCAAAGGAAAAGGACAAAAATACAAACAGTGAGCTACAAAGCCTTACACAGAAAACTAAGAATTAGCCAACACACGAAACTGACAAAAAAAAACAAATAATGAGCACCGTGCCCTGAAAGTTTCATTTTATACCAATAAGTAATCGATTACTTAATTATCAATAAAAAGACATATATACTTCGAATTAATATTTGTTCTAAATTACATAATTTTATTAGATTGATGCATTCTTTATTTATTTTAGGTACATGCTTACGTTGGACGAAGAACATACAATATCAAAAGATGTACGATTCCACCAAGTACCAGACAAAGGCCTTCATATCATCTTAACGGAAGTAAAATAAATTCCTTAAAAATTGCATTTTGCGTATGCCATTTTATAACATGATTTATATGTTCACCTGCAACAGAAAAGTTAATTAATAACAATTACAATCACACAGGATGTTGATATATGGTTATATATATGAACAAGACACAACATAGAAATTGAATAAATAATCCATTTTTAGGAAAAAGATAGCAAGATTGTTTTTTTTTCATATTTCTCTATAATGTAATAGATAACGTGCTCGAATAGAGAACGTCGAATCAATGCGGGTGCTCGAATAGAGAACGTCGATCCAATGCGGGTGATCGAATTGAGAACGTCGATCCAATGCGGGTGCTGGAATTGATTACGTAGATCCAATGCGGGTGCTGGAATTGAGAACGTTGATCCAATGCGGGTACTTGAATTGAGAACGTCGATCCAATGCAGGTGCTCGAATTGAGAACGTCGATCCAATGCGGGTGTTCGAATTTAGAACGTCGATCCAATGCGGGTGCTCGAATAAAGAACGTCGATCCAATGCGGGTGCTCGAATTGAGTACGTCGATCCAATGCGGGTGCTCGAATTGATAACGTCGATCCAATGCGGGTGCTCGAATTGATTACGTAGATCCAATGCGGGTGCTCGAATTGATTACGTAGATCCAATGCGGGTGCTCAAATTGAGAACGTTGATCCAATTCGGGTACTCGAATTGAGAACGTCGATCCAATGTAGGTGCTCGAATTGAGAACGTCGATCCAATGCGGGTGTTCGAATTTAGAATGTCGATCCAATGCGGGTGCTCGAATAAAGAACGTCGATCCAATGCGGGTGCTTGAATTGAGTACGTCGATCCAATGCGGGTGCTCGAATTGAGAATGTCGATCCAATGCGGGTACTCGAATTGAGAACGTCGATCCAATGCGGGTCAAACAATCTATTATTAAAACGTATAAACTGTCTCTGAATCAGGGTAATATTTGCGAGTGGAGTGATTGCGAACATGTCGACTTGTGGAACGTTGTTTCAATGGACAAGCACTAACTTTTCGTTTTTGGTCTAGTATATCATCATACTTGCGTCAAAAAGTATCTTGTTTTCTCAGTGATATTGTTGAAATCTTCCTTACTTGGTATTAAACAACAATTACACACTCACTAAATTTAATGTGCTTTGAATTGCTTGCTAGATGAACTTTATTTGTATCAGATATTATATCGTCAAATAAACAAATAAAGACAGAAATCGATATTACTATCAAATAAAAATAAGATGTGTTTTTATTACTAAAAGCAAGAATTAATACAATTCTAAATCAAACACACTCACTATAATATAATCACTGTTCCATCATTTCAATTTTCTCACATTTACAAGTCATAGTTACGTATCCTGTATCGTAATACGGTTGTTTCGAATCATGTCAATTCCGATCATGTTCCTTTTTTTTGTGTCATGACGTCTGAAATTTTAGGCAGACTATTTCCGGTGTTTATTTTTTCTCACATTCACAAGTCATAGCTGCGTATCTTGTATCGTAATTATTGCACACTTTAAATACGTGTGATTTAATTTTACAGTGATTTTTACCCTTAGCTATGGGGGTTTACCTGACATCAACATTTATTTTTTACGCATATTACGAAAAATAATCGTCTGTTTGGATTACTTGTGGACAAGTCTGATAATAAATCAAATACTCTATTTTCATAATTTTATGGTATATATTATATACTATGGAGGTTATTGAGGTAACGTGTCGTGCACACGAAATTAGATATATACGTTGTTATTGCTAATATTTTAATTGAAAACAACTTGCCTGGACATGGTTCATTGTACCTCATCTTTGTAGATTGGGGTTTTTCTACAAGATGTGTCATTGACGCGGCATCCTGTTTTGAGATATATGTAGTATGTTTTGCAACGTAAGCAGGGGAACATATGTTTATAAGGGAAGTATGTTTTTTTTTTTTCAACCATGTATCTTTTTTTTTTACTTTCTGTTTAAATATTTATTTTCAATAAATATTTCTTTATTATTTCATCTCTTTGGCTTTCATTTATCGTGTTTTTGTTTTGTTTTGTTTTTTGTTTTTGTTTTTTAACAATCATATACATTTATTCATCATTACATGTATTCTAACATGACGTCTAACCAGGTATCTTACTTTGTAAGGATTCAACACATATACTGCACTCGTATTTATACAGAGCATACAACATAAAACAAATGAATATATACATCATTTCACTGGAGTATTAAAATATTATGATTAAGTTCAAATTGTTTTGTATGTAGACCAGTTTTATGTATGGGATAACACAATCAACCGACCATGACCATGAACTGACAATATGGATAGCGATCGCCTCTAGTAGGGAAAATCATGAGTCGAATACCCAATTGGTTTAAGGGACTGACTATAAAATATAAAATATGATTAATTATGTGATATAGTTTGTCAGTGACTTGCCACAGGTACTTGGTTTTCTCCGGGTACTCCAATTCCCTCCACCAATAAAACTGATCGCCACGATATGCCTGGAATATTGCTGCAAGTGGTGGTAAACACCATAAACCTAAACCAAACCTAAGATATGATTACTAAGCACCCAAATACTGGTTGACTCGGTGTTAGTACAATGTGTTTGAATGGAGTGATATACCTGTGTACTGTTGATTGTCATTGAGACAGTACTGATCACAATGAAGCATCAACGTCTTTATCTGGTACAAAGCAGGATCTATCATCCTCTCATGTGGGAAACACTCGCTTGACCACATCATTTTCGTTACGGAATATATGTGTCACTAATATAATGACGACGTATTTGTTCTTTTTGTCGTAATCACAACACGGTCCTTACCTCTATTAGACGTATCACTTTAGATTTGTAACAAGAGTAACACGACGGCTGTCACACACAGGACAGGATCTTCTTACCTTTCCGGAGCACCTGCGTTCACTTCCGATCTATAGTTTTCTGTGTTGTGTTTTGTATATCATTGTTTGTCCTTTTTCTTATGGCCATCGTATTGTCTGTCTTTGTTCGATTTAAAAGCCGGTGATTCAGATGGGTAAGCAGTTGCTGCTCCACATGTGGCACCCGTCGTTTAATTATGTAGTGTTAAAATTCTCACTCTCTGATATTTTTATATTACATATTGTGAATCTTGGGAAAGAATGAATGGTATATTGTGGTCACTGTATTTTAAAACTCATTGTAATCGGATATAACGGATTTCGGTTACACATAGAGTAATTACATGTAGGACGACACACTTGTGTTTCTTTATGAACTATTTCCATTGTATGGATTCCAGGTTACGTCAATATATCTAATTATTATAACGGTCTATTTATTGTATTCATTGCAGGAAATATATTTTGGTTCACACAATTATATTAATTAGCAACAGGATGTAAAAATAAAGTTTACTTAATATTTCAAAGGCACTGCCAATATGGTTCCAAAATAACGCCAAAACAAATAATAAGGCTATGTGTAGCCTAGTGTTAAGACACAGTTGAAACGGTCGGAAATGAGTATTTTGAATGTACTTGTTTTATTTGTGTGTCATAGATGATTTAGCATGTACTTTTCTGCATTTTTTTTCTACCGAAAGGGTGACATGGGAACATTCCAAAGGAGCGTGTTTTATTTTCGTGCAACAGAAGATTTAACCTGCAGTTTCCGGTATTTTTGTCTACCGGAAGGGTTACCTGGGAGCTTCAGGTGGATGTCCTCGTACATTTTCATAATAAAAACCTGTAGGTAAAATGAAGGCGACTATTTACAAACGAATTCAGACACCCTTGCCATCCCAAACAAACCTCAAATATACCTAAGCATAGCAGAAAGTTGATATTAAATAGGTAGATGTAGAACAAATGAAGCGAGGTAAGCAATGCGGGGGGTCCCATCAGAAACAAAGATGGCGACCACGTAGTGTGAGGTCTTCATAGAGAAAGGCAAAGACGTATTCGTGCATTTTCAATTGTCAATGGGATATATAACAGGGACCATATGCCTTGTGATGGAGCATAGTACTGGTTTGTCTTTACAAAACAGTACCGCATTGGCATATCAATAATAAGTACCATATCTTGTAAATTGTGGCACAAGGTATAAACATAGAGGGTTACAATTTGGGGTAAAAAATAATGTGAGGCTAAACAAAATTAATACTGCTGACAATTTCTGTCTTCTATTACTTTTTCCTGAATTCAAGCATCGTGTTAAAAATGGAACAACAGACTGCCTGATTAAATTATGGGAAAAACAGATAAATATACGAGATGCTTTCACAATCATATCGCATTATATGAATTGTCAAAGTTATGCTAGGAAATGTCGTAATTGTAAATATGTTCAATAATAGTGTTCGCATGCTAAGCTATATGTTTTTGTCTGACTGGTCCAAACAATACCTTGTAACATGCGTCGACAAATATGTAGTGTAGTAAAAGAATTTCAGTTTTATCATTATCTAACTTTGAAGGAACATCAATTCCACAGAAACTTGTTTCTTTATTCGCATGATGCAGACTTCATACAGGGACTTCTCAAGAAAAACGAAAAGAATCTAGCACGATCCTTTAATTTCACGTTCCGCTATATAGATTATGTCCTCTTACTAAATAATTCTAGGTTTGGTGATTTCGTTGATGGCATCTATCCCATTGAGCTTGAAATACATTGTGTAATGGATACCACAGATACAGATAGGTCTGCTTCATACCTTGACATACACCTCGAAATTGACAGTGAGGGGCGGTTAAGAACGAAACTTTACGATAAAGGTGATGATTACAATTTTCCCATTGTGAACATTCCATTAATATATAGCAACATTCAAGCAGCACCTTAATATTGAATATATATTTCGAAGTTGATACGATATTCCAGAGATTGTGGTTCCTATCAGGATTTCCTTGATAGACGGTTGGTGCTAACAAGGAAGCTAATGAACCATGTGTTCCCATTGATTAAGTTGAAGTCATCACTGCGAAAGTTTTACGGTTGTCACATTGACTTGGTTGACCGCTATGGAATATCTGTGTCACAAATGACAACGGATATGTTCCACTTGGCGCAACACTTCCCGGTCCTTTCCCTTCATGACTTATCACCGGGTTTGTAACTAGATTAACACGACGGGTGTCACTAGTGGAGCAGAAAATGCTTAACCTTCCGGAGCACCTGAGTTCATTCCTCGTTTTTAGTGAGGTTTGTGTTACTCGATCTTTGTAGAATGGAATATTCTGATAACATTTATGAAAAGGTTTTTTATTAAAGTGAAAAACGAAATTTATTCATTTGGAATTTAAAGTGAGTCATTATTCGTATTAATTGTCATACTTTAATATTAATCATCATTGTCAAGAACTCCGATATTCACTTAAGTGTTAAGGCTGACCACAAGCTTAACAACACTGGTTAGGCATTAGGGAAATGTCTTATTCTGAGATTTTGCTAAGATATGTGAATAGAGTGTAAATCTGATATCTTAGTTTTAGTAATTCAAATGAAAATGGGAGTACTTAATTAAAGTCAAATATGAAAATTTCAAGGTTTATATCTGGATTAATTTACTTGCTTTATCACATCTTTTCTTCGTGGAGGGTTATTTTTGGACGGATAGAAAAACCGCGACGCGATATATAAACATGTTTGTATATGGCAATTAATACGTATGCAGTATTTATATACAATTCAATTATACATGAATACTGCAACTTGATTGCCTGATCCGCCTGGAGAAAAAATGGTTATACTTGATGGCCTGGGTTGGTATTTTGACGTCACCAACATATTCATTCGCCAACGACAAATTCAAATAATCCCATGAAACAATCGTAATTAAAATCGAGGAATAATTAAATTTTCTTTTATAAATTAAATTATAAGGAATATTTTAAATATTTGATCAAGTTATACTTACATAACCTGATTTGAAAAAAACTTATGCCTTTCATAAACCACTTCGTATAACCTGTTCAAAAATTGAAAATATTCCTTAAATAATCGAAAAGTCAATTGAAGACAGCAGATTTGATCTCTTATAGATTTTAGTATTGGTAGTTTTCATCGCAACATCCAGGAACCTTCAAGCGATAAGTGGGAGGATTGTTTACTTCATTGCATTGTTGACGTTATACAATTAAAACAAATAATTGATAACAAATCTGCTAGAAATATTAATTAATGTCCATTATGATTTTATTATCATGGTGTATTTACCTAACAGATAATGTCGTCCTAACTAGTAGTTGATAAACAACAATCATTAGCTAACCCTACTATTGTACTGTTCACGTTTATGTTGTCGATAAAAGAAGAGGTTGAAGGGGGTAAATCAAAGAAGGACAGACAACACAATGACTAAAAGAAAAACGGACAAAAGAACTAACAACGTTCTACAAAACATACACATAAAACTAAAGATTGAGTAACACGAACTCCACTAAAACATGAAGGGTAAGTAGGTTCTGCTCCACTAAAACATGAAGGGTAAGTAGGTTCTGCTCCACTAAAACATGAAGGGTAAGTAGGTTCTGCTCCACTAATGATAGTGTGTGGTCTTTTTCGGTGGAAGCAATATTGTGCGGTTTGTTTTTATTGTTTACTTGTTTTTTTTTCTTTTTTTTTGTAATGGCGTTAATGATACAATTTATCAAGAGTGTGAGGGTGGGTGTCCTGTTAATCGGTTTAACCCCCTCCCCACATTTTGACTTGGCTTGACTTCGGCTTATGTCTTTGTAATTGTTTTGTCAATGATTTGAAGCGAGAGGTAGTTGTTCGGCTTGTTGATATTGATGGAATTGATGACTTATTTTAATGACGTATATTCACATTTTAAGACATGTACAATCGGATAATAATAATTCTTTATTCCATAAGCAAATACAACTTATAGGATTTACAATACAAATACATTTTACATTATACAACATTATACAACTATAACCATTACAATATAATATAATATAGCGGAGAATGACATACATAATAAAATAATTTTCAACAAAAATACATGTATATAAGTTTTACAATCAATTAATTACCGGTCTTCCGAATTTTTTCTGCAATATATAAATATTTTCCTATATTATTTAATTCTTTAACATTACGTAAAGATAGTAACTGTATCAATTTAAAAGTAGACGGGTTTCTATAATAATATTTTTTTATATATTTACATCTAATATCGGCATATTTATCACATTCTAAAATGAAATGGTAGTCGTCTTCAATGATGCTTATATTGTTACGTTTGTTTTTATTCTGGTTCGTTATATTATTAGCCTAAACCACACACACAAATACATCACCCAACACATATTTTAAGAGATGAAATCTTATTCTTGACACATTATTATCATTATTTCAAACATAAGAAACATAAATAGCAGACAAATTAATGTTCAATTCATTTATTAAATTTATTCATACATTGAATGTGCAGAAAATGATGCACGACAAATGACGACAAATTGGATGCATGTACATTAAATTATAAACTACAACAAATAAGAAACATGGTGAACTAGGATAAATATGATATATATTTATATAATAAATATGTGGCCGGTTCGACAAACCCGTCTTACTACCATACCCATATCGATGGCTAATTGTGTAGTGACGTTTTAACTGCTGAACCCTGTTCAATTTGTATTCAATTAACGTACCAGGTATACAAAAACAAACCTGCTGAATTGTTATCTACACCTACCAAAATATACTTAATAATGTCAGGTTTGTTGATTATTTACTCTATCATAATCCAAAATATAGAGTAAGATTAGCATTTATGAAAAAAAATGTTTTATGAAAATTCGTTGAATGTAGTCGTATGTATATACCCTTGACCAGAATGGCAGACATTAGCTCAGTAAACTGGATTATTGAGTTCTGTTTGCAGAACGGACATAAATACGCTATTAGGGTATGGTACCCAAATTGATTTTGCACATGTAAATTCTGAATAACTTATTTCCCTGGCAATTGTATGATAGGATCTTTACTACCACAGTTAGATGAATATTAATGGTATCTGATATGATATGATCTTTACTACCACAGTTAGATGAATATTAATGGTATCTGACCTAACATTGGTTTAACATGCCCTGTGTCTATTTACAATGACACAAACGACATTTAAAATCAAATAGAATGTATGTAATAAGACAAAGAGGAACCTCAATATTGTTGCACAATAATTCTAGAATCTCATAAATGCTAAAACAAAGAAAGTAGCACGAACGTCACTAAAAACCGGAAGGGTAATCAGTTTCTGCTCCACTAGTGATAGTGTGTGGTCTGTTTGAATGAAAGCAAAATTGTGCTATTTGGTTTTATTGTTTACTTGTTTTTGTAATGGCGTTAATAATACAATTATCAAGAGTAGGGAGGGGTGTGAGGATTGCTATCCCATTAATCAGTTTACCCCCCCCCCTCCCCACATGTTGACTTAGCTTGACTGCGGCTTATGTCATGGTATGTTTTTGTCAATGATTTGAAGGGAGAGGTAATTGTTCGGTTTGTTGATATTGATGGACTTGGTGACTTTTTTTACTGACGTATATTCACATTTTAAGACATGTACAATCGGATAAATGATGCTTATATTGTTACGTTTGTTTTTCTTCTGGTTCGTTACTAGTATATTATTACCCTAAACGACACACACAAATATATCACCCAACACATATTTTAAGAGATGAAATCTTATTCTTGACACATTATTATCATTATTTCAAACATAAGAAACATAAATAGCAGACAAATTAATGTTCAATTCATTTATTAAATTTATTCATACATTGAATGTGCAACAAATGATGCACGACAAATGACGACAAATTGGATGCATGTACATTAAATTATAAACTACAACAAATAAGAAACATGGTGAACTAGGCTAAATATGATATATATTTATAAAATAAATATGTGGCAGGTTCGACAAACCCGCCTTACTACCATACCCATATCGATGGATAATTGTGTAGCACTTGGTGTTTGAACTGCTGAACCCTGTTCAATTTTATTCAATCAACGTGCCAAATTTACAAAACCAACCGGTTTTGCATGGTGAATCGTTACCTACACCTAAGAAAATATACTTATAATGTCAGTCTTGTTGATTATTTACTCTATCATAATCCAAAATATAGAGTAAGATTAGCTTTATGGAAAAAAATGTTTTTATTAAAATTCGTTGAATGTTGTCGTATATACCTTTGACCAGAATGACAGATATTAGCTCGATAAACTGGATTATTGAGTTCTGTTTGCAGAACAGACACAAATACGTGTATAAGGGTATGGTACCCAAATTGATTTTGCACATGTAAACTCTGAATAACTTATTTCCCTGGCAATTATATGATAGAATCTTTAGTACCACAGTTAGATGTATATTAATGGTATCTGACCTAATATTGGTATAACATGCCCTGTGTCTATTTATAATGATCCAAAACTCAAAAATTAAAACCTTTATAGACCTCAAATATACTCCATGTAATAAGACAAAGAGGAGCTTCAATATAGTTGCACAATAACTCTAGAATTTACTCAATGCAAAACAAAGAAAGGACCCGGTTGGTTCAGTGAGATAGTTAGTTGGATTACCTTGCAACTCATACAAGTCTATCACAAATACTGTATGGGTTCGCGCCCGGCTTTGTAAATTACAAAAAGGGTACAGTGGACACGCAGCCACAAGTGATACAGTTTATCAGTTGCTTGCCCATAGTCAGTGGTTCTATCCGGGTACTCCGGCTTCTTCCACTAGTCGCATGATATGGCTGAAATATTGCTGAAAGTGGCGTTAAACACCAAAAATCAATAAACCAATCAATCAATGAAAACAAACAATACCACTCTGTCGGAAAATTTCCACAATCCCATTACAAAACTGCAAAAAGAGCCAAAATCGACCCTCGTAACATACAAATATTTGACCTCTCATTTCCCTAGCTTGGTACAGTCACTGCAATAAACAATGGCGTGATTAAAGTCGTTTAATGGACCCAAGCCGCACATGATTGTACAATAGACATGTATGTAACGAATTTTGAATTAATTTTTTTGCACGTTTTGATACCCCACAGTGTGTACTGTGTATATATATTTGATTAAATTTTATTATTGTAATATTAAACAAATTAAACTGAAGAATAAAAGACGCTTAGAAAAGTTCGAAGATACTAAAGGGTCAATCAAATTAGCTTTGAAATTAGTTACTTTGAACGTATCTGATGAAGGTTATTCCAGTAACGCATCCTGCGCACTGAATTATATTTCTACGTTTTTATCATAGAAGATCAGCATTATAAGTCTCTCTACAAATAACATGTATATCAATAGTTTACTACATTTATGTTAAAAGTTAAACCTGTCCATGTGGTCACCTCTATTAAGCAGTCACTTGTATTGAAAGGTCACACTTTTCTTATCCTGTCATAGAAAATTTCATATTAATTCAACCTCTTTTAAGAGGTCACCTGTCTTATAAGGTCACATTTTCTTTGTCCCAAAGGTGACCCCTTAACACAGGTTTGACTGCATGTTCATAATCCTGACCACACTAGTCCAAACATGTACATCAGCTTTTATGTGGTTGAGGTATAAACGTTAGTAATCTCACTATTCCTTGCATCATATCTGATAGACGAAGATCTATCACCCATAGCATGCGATATAGATCTTATTGTTGATCTCTGTAATGTATTTTTTGACCTGACACACGGTAGGCACCACACCAAGTGTCTAGTAAGCACTGTTCTCAGCTGTTTACTCATCACTAGATATACAAAATAATTTGCTGCAAAACCTCCCACTAACGTTAGATCACTGTAATCATAAAATGCATTGTCACACATGGATTGTGAATCTGTGAATGTTATCTGATAGATACACAACATAGAAAGTAGCTCTGACAAAATGAAAATAACAACGATTGATACGACTATAGCAGCTGATCTACGATGGATTCTTCTCGCAAGAGGTGATTGTGTTTTCTGTAGCTCGGGTCTGTAACTTGTCAATTTAGTGAATATATATAATGAGCATAGCGGAAGTAAAATCGTTGCCGATATGTAAATTATACTCGCCAAGTAGTATATGTATTCGAAAAAGTAATCGGTGACCCAGCTTTCAAAACGAATTTCACAAACGTTGTTGTTGCTGTCGTGGAATTTAAACATGGATCCATATACGATGAAAATAACTAATAAAGTGATAAATGTACATATTACACAAACTCTTGAGGAATTATTATTTATAAATAGTTTAGCTTTCAGAGGAAATGCTATTACAAAGGTCTTCTGTAAAGTTAGAAAAATTGTCAACATCAACGATATTAAGTGGAAGGCTGAAATCAACACGCTATCCATCCAGAAAATAAATCCACAAAATGGATATTTACTTACAATAATAGCAGTCGAATTGTCCGAGAATATGTACTCCAGTTGATTGAGTAAAAACCCAAAATGTTTTGGTAGGAAAATGCAAATTGCACTCATTGTGTCTGAGAAAGCCAGTCCAGTAAGAAGAATAGTTGAAGGAGAAATTATTTCTTTTCGAAGAAATGCAGACATGATCACGGTGTTTGATGAAATAACAATGTATGTTAAAATAGCCCCAAAATGAATTATCCATGACGCTGGAGTAACTGTTATACTCAACAGAAAAATATTTCTTGTCGACATCCAATCATTCTGTGAAGTAAAATTTGAAGTAGTATTCATATTTCACTTGAATTATTTGACATCGGTTTTTATCTTCCTTACCTAACTGTTTTTAAAAATTGTATATGTCAAATTAATTTCAACAAGATGTTTATATAAGAATATGACAACCAATGACAAACGGTATTATATAAACTATCTCTTACTATTAAAGAAATCAAACATATTAATTATGCTGTGGAATGAGAACTACATCCTAGTGTCATTGTATTTATACCACAATATGGTGTAATAGGTGTTTGTCAATAGTACACGTCACGTGGCTTTAAGGGATCATATTTCAATGGAAATTGAAATTAATTGACATTACAATGGACTGAACTGCATAATGCGTAACTACAATATTAGAATAAGCCAAGATTGCGGTTAAATCAATGCTCTGTGTTCACTTTAGGAGCTATATATTCCCAGATGTCAAACTGATATGTAATTGAAATCTGATTTCCTGTGTGGTTAAATTCCGTAATATATTAGTTTTTGTATTGTTTCTAAACGTTATGACCGATATTCTAACACACGGGGTGTGTAAGAATCGTTGTTTAAAGGATTGCATTGCAATGGTTAAATCAGTGTTTACCGACAACATCAATACAAAACGGAAACACATACAGACAAGACAATCAACTTGGGCTACATGAATATGAACGGAATAATGTACATCCGTTATAATTAATGTTTAATTAATGTTAATTAGTCCTCTTGTGTACAATACACTACAGTGACACGTGTATAAAGCTCAACTCTTTGGGACCAACTCGTGTGTTCAGAATAAACAGGTGTTCTGTAATTACAGGTTAATTTAACAAAAATTTCATGCATTGTGGTTTTATTTTAAGTTATATTTGTCCCAGATTTCGGTTTATTCAGTGCTCGGTTTGTACCACATTTCGGTTTATTCAGTGCTCGGTTTGTGCCATATTTCTGTTTATTCAGTGCTCAGTTTGTACCACATTTCGGTTTATTCAGTATTCAGTTTGAACATGATTTCGGTTTATTCAGTGGTCGGTTTGTACAGGACTTCGTTTAATTCAGTGGTCGGTTTGAACAGGATTTCAGTTTCTTCAGTGTTCGGTTTATGCATGTTTTATTGTACAAAAGTATTTAATAAAGCATATGTTTATATAAATATGTCCTATGTTAAGAAGAGTTTAAATATACCAAATGGGTAATCATAATCCGTATATCGAAGAACAGACAACACAATGGCCAAAAGGAAAAGCACAAAAGTACAAACAACGATCTACAAAACAGACACATAAAACTAACGATCGAGTAACACGAACTCTACAAAAAGCAGGGGGCCAACTCAGATGCTCCGGTATATGAAACAGTTCCTGCTCCACTAGTGGCACTCGTCGTGTTAATCTAATTCGCCAATGGTCAACTTTCTACCATATTCTATGACAAAAGAGACGACTTCAGTTGTGTCATTATGAATTTTCAATACATTGATAGTAATATATAAAAACCGATATATGTGAGGACTTGCACATATGGAAAACACTTGCATCAGTTGAACAAGAGGGAAGGTCTGGGCCCATAAAACTAGTTGAACCCCGCAACTTTGCATTGAAGTGCCTGTGCCATGCCAGAAGAGGGAGTAGTGATGCATAGATATGTCAGGGGTACATGTATCGAGTTCGTCTCTGTATCTACGATTTTGAAATTGTTCTGACAGTGTGTAATTTTTTTTTTCATTTTACACTGGAGCAACTAGTTTTACTCCAGTGTACTGTAGGAATATCACTCTTTTCAGAACATGGTTTATCTAATGTTTTTGTTTGCACTGCTGTTGTGTTTCTATCGATATCGTCTCGTTCAGAAAGTTCAGCAAGTTCATGTTATAATCTGATAGATAATCAGTATGACTGTCAAACATAAGTAAATATTGACATACCATGCTTTATTAAATGAAACATGACATTGTAGCACTTATTAGTATGTTTTATTGTTCAAGGCTTTCAGTTTAATAATTTTATATTGTTTTCAAATGTCTTTTTTCCACAATATGGACTATATACAACGGTATTCATCTGCTATATATCTCCCATAATATACTAAACAAACATGGTAAGTGTCATATCTGAAATAAAAACAAAATACATGTCTATTATAAATAAATAATAACACATTTAAACATATATTTTTCCAAATTGTTTTATTGTCATTTCATGTGTTGTATCAAATAGAAATCGATTAGTCACATGACACCATACATTTATAACGTGACTTCACAATGTGAAGTTACATTTTGTTTTGTTTCTCAACTAATTGTAATGGCAGATAGCAATGTTTAAATACTAGAATATTGTTTTATCTGTCTCATGAAGGAACGTTATTCTGTTCAATGCTCCACTACGTACGTGTTAACAAGATCGTTTGATGTCTGAAGTGACTAAAGTTTAAATATTAAAAGCCCCACCTACAACATATTGTGTTCTGAATGTATTTATATAGCAGTATTTACAGATTATATCACCATGGTAATTCACATGCATTAAACAAATCTAAGCACTCCATCTACCTTCTTGTATATAATAACATGTTATTAATTAATTTAAATTACAAATAAAAGTTCCAACACTCCAAGACACATAATTATTTTGTCATTTGTTAGCTACATGTTATATGTCCTTAATATCACCAACTAATGATAGACCATGCAAATTGAGATGCATTAATAATAAAAGTTCCAACACTCCAAAACACATAATTATTTTGTCATTTGTTAGCTACATGTTATATGTCCTTAATATCACCAACTAATGATAGACAATGCAAATTGAGATGCATTAATAATAAAAGTTCCAGCACTCCAAGACACATAATTATTTTGTCATTTGTTAGCTATGTGTTGTATATCCTTAATATCACCAACTAATGATAGACCATGCAAATTGAGATGCATTAATAATAATAAAAACGTCGATATCAAATTTAGTGCATAAGGCGCGTTTCTTGAATAACCTTCATCAGGTACGCTCAAAGTCAAAAGATTTGAAAGCCAAATAATTTAAATTTCTTTAGGGACAAGTAAGCCAAACACCACAAACAGTATAACCAAAATAAGTATCATACTGTTCATGTACTGTGCGTCATGAAAGATCAGTGAAGATTTTGTACCGAATGTGCATTTCCAATTTGGTATCTTTTCCATGTTTGACTTCACAAATTACTGTATTTTTACCTAGCAATGTTTAATAAAACTGAAGACCCCTATTGTTAAATATAAAATGTTCCTCTGTAACAACCGAACTGTATTTGTAAACTATATATATATATATATATATAAACGTCTAAAATGGTTTGTAAAACAACACCAAGTACACAAAACAAAGTGATAAAGAATTAAACACTTCGTTGAATGACAAAATTTTCGTCCCACCGAGGGACTTTATCAATGTCTATTTAAATAATACTTAGAACCAATATGGCGTCTTAATATCAAAAAAAAGTTTT
>MJUT01055632.1:79507-97401 GCA_002080005.1 Gigantidas platifrons | reverse complement strand
GTATGAAAAACCACACATTAAATATGAAATATGCACTTATAAAATTAAACTTAGACAAACGTCTGTTCTTATATGTACAGAAGCATTCATGTTTCCTTAGTATTAATGCCATACGGCTTAAAAGTATTTAATTTCTTTTTCCATAAGTTTTCCCTGTTTCTTCTATAAAAATCATCTTGATAAAGTTTTTCTAAACCAATAACTTCAAAATGTTCAACTGTGTGATTGTCTGTGTAAAAATGTTTCGCAACGGAATCATCGGATTGTCTTCTAATTAGTGAAAAATTTAAAATTTGTCTTTGGTAAAGAGTGTCACCAGTTTCTCCCACATATACGATTTTGTCACATTTGATGCAAAATATGGCATAAACTACGTTAACGGATTTGCAATTAATGTAATTGCGCACTGAATACTGTGCATTGTTACGTTGACGTTTGTATTGTTTGTTTATGTAACGTTTCATTATTCTAGTAAACATGCTGACGCAGACTGGTTGCTCAGTCGAAAGCTCCAAGCATTCTTATAGTTTTTATTATATATATATATATATATATATCTTCTTGGAAAATGGTACCGGACCCTGTTTATTAACGCGAATCAATAATGTTTCAATATATTTTTAGCTGGAAAAGGAAAACCTATTTTAATATATTTACTTTGCCGCATATCACGACACCTGTCTCTGTTACAGTTAATTCCATTACAACAAGCAAAACATATATCTGTATCTCTTTTACCAATTGCATCTTTAGGTTGCCTCAGCACATTGTGTGCCACAAATGATCTACATATCTAAAAATAATAATAATACATAATGATAATACATTATTATTGGCATTCAAAAAATAGCCCGTATGTTGTATTTCCTTAACGTAAGAGTCCACAAACAAAAGGAAAACAATATAGGTGTAACAATGCTTACGTGATATTAAACACTATTACACAAGGGATGAGATTAGCCATAGTTACTGTATCGTTATTGGTGTTGAATATGGACAATCAAATACAAAGGCTAAGACAAAAATGACAATAGGCAACTAAAACACTACACATAAAACTCAAGATTAAGCGACATGAACACCAATGGCTCGAATGATGATGCTCCGAACGGACAAGCAGTGTCTGTTCCACTCGTCGTATTATTCCGCTTAAATCCTTGATAAGAAGAGTTTGAAGATACCAAAGGTGCAATCAGAATCCGTATATCGAAGAAGAACAGACAACACAATGGCTAAAAGAACAAGTACAAAAGGACAAACAACGATCTACAAAACATACATATAAAACTAAAGATAGAGTAACGCGAACCCTATTAAAAACTGGGGGTAAACTCATGTGCTCTGGAAGGGTAAACAATTCCTGATCCACTAGTGGCATCCGTCGTGTTAATCTTCAACGAGTAAATTAAAGAAGGACGGGATTGTGGCTACGACAATAACTCACTGTATGTGGTCATATCTATGACACAGGTATTCCGTAATAGTTATTCCAGTCATCATCACGTAACATTTATGAAGTGATGACTTCAACTAACTACTGATAACTCTTGCTTCAGTTACCTTCTTGTAAGTAGCAACCAATGTATCAAGCAAATCTTGATAGAAAACATAAGCTCTAGAATATTATACCTACTGCTTAGACATGCAGTTGAGACCACAAGTGTCGTAAGCATACGTATTTGATTATTTAGTTAATATAATCTACCAAATTAAATATTAGAATTACTTACGTCTTTTCTCACACACCCTAGGTCATGATAGATGTTTCTTCCTGATATATACTGGTACTGGCTGCAAACCTGGATAATAAAGCAATGCATGTACAGAACACTAGATAAATGGAGTTAAAAGAGTATCGAATTATGCCTCATATAAGGGATAGGTCAACTTAATAGCAATGGGGATTGGCTTATTAATATTATTTCACCGATTACATTAACCAAGGTTTCTACGCTTAAACGGAACATTCTTTCACTTCTTGCTTTTCCGCAATATTCTACTGATCAAGATATTACAATTATCAATTTACATAATTACTAGCACTAATTAAGCCATCCTATAATTGTGTCCACGATACGTGCCCACAAAGGAGAACCACATACCACTAAGATGCTGTTCTTCTCAGACAAGTTTATTGCATTAATGCTGAAGTTTCTAATTATATAGACTTAGTAAAGGTTATTCGTACATATGGTCAAATGTAGTTCACATACATCTGTACATCAACCATGGGAAAATGTGTAAAGGTGAAATGGAGGATATTTTCTGTATGGCCAAATCTTTGAGAGTATAGCTAGCTAACAGGAACCCATTTGCATGTTAGACCTACGTCATCAACACAGCAGTGACCGCATCGGTCGTGTAATTGTTGGTGTGCTCGCGGTAGTTCATGGCTTCAACTTCCGGTCAGGTTATATTAACGACTTAGTAAATTGGTATTTGTTGCTTCTCAGCTTAGCACGTAGTATTAAGGTGTAAGAGCAAATATTGGTTGGTTCGGAATCAGGATAATGTGTCCTGATGGAGTGACATGTCTACCTATGTATTGTTGTTTCAGTAGGATAGTACTATAATAATCCGACAAAGCATTATCTCATTGAAATGTAACAGGTGGAGCAGGAACTGCCTACTCTTCCGGAGCACATGAGTTCACCCCCGGTTTTTAGCTGGGCTCGTGTTACTCGATTTTTAGTTTTATATGTATGTTTTGTAGAACGTTGTTTGTCCTTTTGTAGATCTTCGTTTGGCCATTGTGTTGTCTGTTCTTCTTCGATTACCCCTTTGGTATCTTCCCAACATTCTTTCATTAAACAAAAAATACATGTACGTAAACAGATAAATCTGATTGAACAAATAAACGTTATTGAGACCCGAAGGAGCAATCAGGAATCGACAGTCAAGAGATACCGAAGATTGACGGCTAGCTAACCTAAAACACGACACTGAAAACTTAATATATGAGTTAAAGCGTCCCCTTTTTTTTATTTCTGTGTGTTTTATTAAAATCAGTAATAATGTCATCATAACATTAGAAATAAAAACAAAATGAAACGAAAACGAAAGTCAAACCTAAAATATCAAATGAAAATAAACAAAATCTGAATAGACAAACGAACACAAAATAACATAAAACACAATAGTTCTGACAATGCGAACTCTTACATAGAAAGTAACAGACTTCTATTGTCCATCATGTAACACTCCTATTGACATAAATAATTTTTCTTGATTGATTTCAAGTAATAACTTCATGACCAATATATATTAGGATTAGAGTCATGATGTTTAACGACGCTTTCAACAACATTTCAGTTATATCGTGGCGGTCAGAAGGAAACAATAGTTCTTGAAGAAACCCACCGACCCTGTCACAAGTCACTGACAAAGTTTATCACATACTGTTGGAACGAGTACACTTGAGCAAGATTCGAACTCACAACTTTAGTGGTGATAGGCACTAATTCTAATATATATTAAAAATATATATGCTTACTTCATTCGGCTGACATTTAACATAGTTTCGGCATTGTCGTGGATCGAGTGTCTTCTCACAGCTAACGCATGTGTTTTTTTCCGAAATAGCTAAAATAATAGATAAAAAATATCAGTATAATCGATTATTTGTCCGTTCAAATTATACTTTAATGCATTGGTATTTACTGTTTGTAAGAATGCCAGTATATTTGAAAACATAATAGAACCACAGTATATATGACCTCTTAGGAACCAAGTGCATATTTATGAAAGCGGAATACACGGAGAAAACCACCGACATGTCGGAAATCACTGACAAACTTTATCACATAATGCTGTACATATCGAGTACACCTCGCCTTGAACAGGGTCTGAACTCACAAGGCGCTGATTACACATGTAGTTATACATTCTATAAAAACATATCATAGCGAACATCCCAAGATACGAGCTAAACAGCATCATGTGTGTAAGGAGATGAATTAATATATGATCAATGCCAACCGGAAATGGATTCTAAGTTTCGGCATAGAATGGACAATCAGAGTGAAGTACAGGAAATAGCCTTTTAGTTTGAATAAAAAATAACTATCCAGTTTAAAAATTAAAAAAAAAGTAGAAAGGAAACCGTACAGCTTCTTTACATGAAACGATTAATTAATTTAAAAAATGGACAATTGTTAGACCTTCTTGTTTCGCCCCTAAAACACGATCGGCCCTAAAAAAAAAGTCGTCCCCGATACATCTCGGCCCAAAAAATCTCCTTTGCAATATAATTAACTGGGTAAGTCGAATTGAAAACAAAGAAAAATAATCAAGAATAATGAAGAAAAGAACCCAAAACTACTATTTATACATGTACATGTCTATGTGTAGATGCGATGCTCGCCAGTAAGCTGTACCTAATCCATATTACGATTATGACCATGACAGCCCCTGATATTATTGATGAATATTTATATATTTAATGTACTATAATGTAACCTGTGTACGAATCGTTATTTGTGCATTTTGTCATTTGTTCGTTGTCAGTGTTTCGTACTATCATGTTGTTCTAGTACTTACTTTTTCCACACAGAAATCCGTTACATGGTAAATAATCCCCTCTATCTGTATTACAACACTGTGAACACGATACAGATCTTCTACGTCTACCGTCGACTGTCTGCATGAAATTACATACCTACATATACAGGCAAAAGTAGCTTGTGAATAAAGAGATATGTTTATAACTGTCACTGGATATAGGTATACTGTTTCACTGTACTTATTTAGTTGTAAAATAAATTAAAGTGTTATTTTATTTATGCTTTATATAAGCCTTTTACTGTATGCGGACATAAAAAAAAAGCCTGAAAGATATTAATAGGAAACTTGTATCTGGGATTTTTTTTCAGTGACATTTGGCAGTTGTTTTGTGCATTTGGACACTGTAAGATAAAGATAATATATTTAGACTGTGTAGTAAGCAGATTTTGATAGGCATGAATTAGTTTACATGAGAAGCATATATACATACAATACTTGTGCACTGTCGAAGCATACAGGTAATATGTGTATGAGGCTTAGAAACGGGGGAAAAGGCGAGGCATCGCCGAGCCTTTTCCCACGTTTCGCGCCGAATGCACATATTTACCTATATGCTTCGACAGTGCACATGTATTGTATTTATCCTGCAATTTTAAATCGTAAATAAACGTTTACTGGACGATGATAAAAGTATTTGACATGATTTTGTGTATGTATTTGAAAACAATATCCCCCAATGTGCCCGATGAGTTTGCCAAATATAAAATGTTATTCTATTTATAACTGACCAATATCAAAAAAAATATTGGGCAGGCTATATTGGTCGGTAAATGCTGTCATTGCAGGATAATTCTATATATTTGATTTAGTCTGTATAATAAAGAAAAATGTCCTTAGCCGATTTTGGCTATCGTGTTCAGGCCCTTTGGTTTTAATGCTCCCAAAAACGCATTTATTCTAGAATAGCATTGTCTTTATTCCATAGATTTGGATTTACTAGTATTTTATACGTTTGTAGGAGGCAGTTTTGGAATATCTTTTGATTAATCTGCGCTAGAAAAATGTTTTGCAATCTTTTAATCAGTCAACATAGGAGAACTATATCGATATTTGCAAATGCATTAGTCTGCAAAAGAGGATTTCGATATCTTGATGACTTGAATAATTATTGCTGTTATTTATATTAAAAAAGACGCTTTATTTTCACTTTTAACTACTTACCGCCTTTGCCCGACAACCAGCGCTGTACACTGTTTTTAATAGTGTAGTAGTTGTTACCTCGAAGAAACATTCCTGAAACAAAGCCAATTATCTCGTGAAACGTAATGATATGATAACATCTTATAATATTACTTGTCTAAATGAAGCTTAATGAGTAATCGATCAATTTTAACATGTAAATTGACATGTAACTTTCAAGTTTCTACATGTATCATAGTTATATAGTGTCATCTAGTCAACTACGCTACATATGAGCAAAGTTCTAAATGAAAACACGAAAATATTTCTAGTTCCGAATTTAATGTTGCAACGCGTTACTCTAGTGAACTTACGTATTCGGCTTTCGATCTTGTTTTTCTGTGTAGTGTTTTGTAGATCATTGGGTTTTATTTGTCTGTACTTCTTCAATTCATCACCTGTTACTCTATTAATTCAAAACTAACCCAGGCTTACAGCACAACAGATATCTACATGCATTCTAATTCGACTGATGACAAACAATGATAATTACAATGTTTTCAAATGAATTCGGTTGTTTCGAATCATGTCAATTCCGACCACGTTCCGTCTTTTTCGTGTCTTGACGTCTGAACAAATAGGCAGGCGACTTCCGGTGTTTACGCTATTACTGTGACAACGTCAGCATATCATAGTCGTAGATGCGGTAGATTATAAGTAATTGTAATATGGAGACGCCAAGGAAACCGCTGAATAAATACGGGTGTTCTGTACCCCACTATCTGTCTTATATAAGAAATATATACATAAAGGCAGATCGTTTTCCTTTCATGATGCTGACAGCCGCAAATAAAGAAAGAAAACAAATTTAATTTTAAAGAATTATTTGTCTCTGCGTTGAAGTCTTTGATACAAATAAAATAATTTAATTGATATCCGTCTTTTACAGAAAATGTTAAGATATTTTTAACTTGAGAATCGAACGTTAAAACGGCACATATCGATTGGAGTTTTTGTTGTGTACATTGACACCGGAAACTCGGGGCCTTTAGTTCCATCGAAATCACGTGATCTGGCAGACGAAAATAACAAAATAACAAAATTTTGACGGAATGGAAATGATTCGAAACAACCGAATTCAAATGTAGTAGTTGCATTGCCGTAGCTGCCATGTGGAAGTTGAATACGAATTTCTCAAAAGGGTAATTTTATCTGTTACATGTTTCAAATTGATATAATGCACATGTTTACTTAAATACTAAAATATTTAAGAAAGCAAAAACCAACCTCTGTTGAATTATCACAAGTAGCAATTTGCAGTTGACATGCTCTTATATCAGAAACTTGTCTACATGACATACATCTTAAACCTTCAAAGAGAAATCAATAGACATTTAAGTAACTATTATGTTTCATTACGACTGCTACATATAAAAAAAAACAAACTTGCATAGTCTTCTGTGTAACCTTCACAACATTAAATCGCTGTAATAGTAGCACAGCGGATTCCACTAGTGGAGTAGGAACTGTTAACTCATTGCTTTTAGTGAGGTTTATTTTGTTCTTTTTGCCCTTGTAATTACATGCCTTTATACTTGAGTTCCGTGTTGTGATGTCCGCTACAATTCCTGCGTAAAAACTGTGTTTGGTTTGTTTTTACTTCAATTTATGTTGTGGATGGACCATGATTCATATATCGTCTCGTAAGGTGATTTCGATAGTAAGGAATTTTCGATAGCTATTTTTATTTGCATCTGTATGTCCCGCGCGACTACACTTCCGGTATATAAATTTAGAAAATGAAAGTGGATTGACCAAAGAAGGCCCATTCCAATAAATATTTAAAAACGATTATTTCCAAGAAAGTAACTGCTGTTTTTATCGTAACCCTTCATATTTTCAGTCATTTTGCTAATACTTTTAATCTTCATAAAGTATATTGATTATATTTAACTCTGATAACTTGAATCTCACTATGCTATCGTCTGCAGAGTGTGCATTGCCATATTGATGTGTGGGTAAACATCTGATCACGTAGCCGTGACGGAGATAAAAAAAATATAGAGTTATCGATTTCTCCTGGCGTCCTTGTGTACTACACAAATCACGTGACACTCAGAAAAGTATAGTGTAAACTATATTTTATTTGAAAGAAAGTCAAGCACAAATACAAGATATCAAATAGCAGGTGGGATTGGAAAACAAGTGATGTATCACTTTTACAAATTCCGTTCCCTAGAAAAGTATGGATTGTAAACAAACAAAGAAAAAAATCGGAGATTTATATGTAAATATTAAAAGTCGAGTTGACAGTTAATGCCCCCGAGATATACTTTAATGAAAACCAAATACACAGATTTTTTTTTTTTACACCATTTTCATTTAACTTATCGAAAATACCTAACACCATCATATGTTAATTGTATTTGTTCTATCCAACACGATTTCCATCTCAAATGTTGTACTTTTTTATATAATACCTGGGTAAAAGTAAGTTTTTAATATTTCTCCCATTATTACGGCGTTGTAACCCCACTGAAATAGTGGTGGAAAAATGTGTAAACTTCTAGAGGATTGAAATGTATCGTGCCTTTCCCCGCATATATTCAAACGCATTATTATCAAATTTTGAAATAAAGTTCGTGCCAAGTAATGGGAGAAACAAATTATCCTTGTGTTACGATATTTCTCCACTCTTGAGAGTTAAATTTAGAATTTTAACCACAATATCGTAACCCACAGGCAATTGAAGAATAATCTATATTATCATAGATAAACGATTAACACAGAAGATTATCTTTTGTTTAATCCTTGATTATAATGGTTATATGTATTGTACGATAATGTTTGTAAGCAACTATGTTCCACGAATGCGCAATAAAACAACAACCATTGTAATGGTCCAATGTATTTATGATTTCTTGTGTAAAGGTGCGATTTCAGTCCATTTCGACGAGATTCTGCATCTTTTACACAGATAAGTTGAAAACCTGTTGTTTTCCGATCTGTTAGGATTTTGTTTGTTTTGTTTATGTGTTCAATCTTTGTTGCTTAGAAGAATTTGAAGATACCATAGGGGTAATCAGAATGACTAAATCGAAGGACATACAACTAGTGTATTCGGTATTTCTGGTCATTTTATATTTGGATTTTCATCTTATCCTAATATATCTTGTATAATAATAGCACTGTCAGAAATAAGACTATGCATGTTAAAGTCGACAAAACAAAGCAACTGCAGTTTAATTGCATTTTACTTACCTTCAGAAGCCTTTACTAACACAAAAAATACTACAATATCTGAAAAAAACAAACGTAGATGTACTTGTGAATATATTTGTTTTGCCGTAGATTTGCAATAATAAATATTATTTTTAGAAGTAAATTCATAGTGCAATAATGTCTGGACGAAAAGTGAAATATAAATAGCAAAAACGAAAGAGAAAATACAGCTTTACAGCCATTAATATCAGGTGAAACAGATTGAAATATTATATAAGATGATATAAATCGAAATTCCATGTCATAGGTAAATGGCAACACCTAAACTAATTATGCAATGAAATACAACGGCTGAATGGTAAAGGTATTCAGATATATTAATGATACACGTACGACATAAAGTAATGAAGGCAGTGTATACGTACTGGTCTATTTTTTTCCGTTATGGTAAAGTATACAACATATTCTGTTGAACTAATTCAGGGATTGTGTAACTGCCATAAGCTTTTGATAGTAACTGACAAGTCCTTTATCTTGAGGTGAATATATAATAATGTAATAATTATAATAGTTCAATATATGATGATAAGACCACGATAATTCTCCTATATGGAACTATATACTCTCTTAGACACATGTCGTTATGTTTAATCTGTAAAAGGCATCATTAAACCGGATGAACCAATGTCCTATTATCATTACCATATACAGATTTTTTTTATTACGACATCAAAACAACCAACACAATTAATATTATTGAAGTTTTTAATATATATAATTTATTTCATGCCTCACTAAAGATATAAGAGGATTAAATTTAATCAGATACTTACTGTATATCATTGAAAGTTTCATTACTGCAATTATCTCTGAAAAGCAAAATATGATTCTTTTGAAAATATGTCTTCAGCTGATCTTTCGTCTATGTGTACCAATGAATATTAAATAGCAAAGTTCGTAAGCATGACTAAGCAACAGCTCTAACAACTCCTCTGAAGTTATTAAACCACAGTTTAACTACCAGTATAATATGTTATTGAGCACTGATGTGTTTGTGTTTGATATTTCCCGATGTTGACGTATCGCTTTAACTTTAAAAGGGTATTTATAAAAAGAAAAGTATTTCATTTTGCACTATTTTTACGCCAATTTTGTCTTCCTATTTGTCTGATATTCTAACTTATGAATTGAGCCTCTTTCTGATTTTACTAATAATAACTACGTAGATATATAATTTAGTGCACAGGGTACGTTTCTGGAATAACCTTAAGAACGCTTATAGTCAAGAATCATCTAAATCTTGTTATGTCCGGGTTTCACAGGTTGTAATACAGTTCTGACTAATTCCTATATCAAGGTACCATTTAGTGCAAAATGTAAGATGAGATAGTGAAATAACTGTGGTCTTGGTATCGTGCAACAAATACAGTACTACTAGTTTTCTACATTACATATAACATTGTTAACATAATTATAACATGAGTCTCATTATACCCGATTTATAATCTACCTTGATTTTGTAAATTATTACTTCATGGCGTATGAAGAAAATGAAGTCCAGAGATGATCATGATGAGAAGGGGGTACTCATAAATTCTCCAGTACATCATCTGTTGTTTTATCATTATTTGGTGATTAGAATCGGCTTCGTCAATTCTGATTGTCAATATTATCGTCTGTCAAACATAACCGGAAGTATAGCCTATTGTCAGTGGCCTATGCACCACCAAGGTGCAACAGGCGTAAGCAAGCATAGCCTATCATTTATTGGTATGTGTGTTCTAAACAAGGTACTATATGTTATGCTGCGGTTGTTCTGTTATGACGGAGTTGTCTTCTATACCTGGATTGTGCTGTTTTGTACTGTGACTCAGTTTAGTATAATTGTAGCTTAATTTAAGATCCAACAAATTATCTATAGAGAACGATAATACATTTCTTTTTGAAATCATATAACAAATATCTAATTAAATATTATAATTACTCGTATAATAAATTATAAGTATATCTCCAGGTACAACACTTGTGGGTTATGGTCTGTTGTATATTCTGTTCGACAGTCTTACTATCGTGGAGATCTGTAAAGCAAAATATAAACAAATCCATTACTTTCGTTTTCTTCAATTTTCAAAAAATCAGCAAAAAAAAAAAATCTTTATATTTGTGTTCAGGATTTCATTCAATGTCTCATTACAACCATTCTGTCTAATACACGACTTTCTTTATTTTGGTCGAAAATACATAATTAAACAAAGAAATATTTTTTAAAAATAAAAATGTATTTACTATTTACTACAGTAAAACAAATATTTACAAAAATACCAACTAACCTGTAATGTCCTTGATTGTTCAGATAAACATATTTTTGTTTGTTTTTAGAAGACAAAGCAGTAAATGCTTGTTGTTCGTCCAGTTGTTTGAGAACTAAGTGAATCGCTCCTGTAAACTTTTCTTGATAAACTCTCTCCGTACTGAACATGGTTGAACCAAATTCTGACGCATTAGTAGATTTCGTGACAAATATGACCCTTAAATATCTAGCCTTGACATGTATTGTTCAAAAAGTGCACGGAGAAATGTACAGTGCTTTATTAGCAAATCTGTTATAATGCCGTGTTAGTTAGTCTCTTATCAATTAAGAGACCAACCAGAGTCTTCATATGTCTTCCGAACTTAATAACTTTAACAACTGATTTTGTTCAGGATTTCCTAGTTTGAATGTACTTTCAGTTTCATGTTGTCGTAATTGCTGTCATATATTGTGGCTGCTTGATTCATTCTATTGACATAGCTTCAGTAACGGGTTGTAAATTTTACATTTCGCTGCTAAAAGGCCACGGACAATCGAAAAATCAACATTAAGAATAATAGCGGATTACTGGAATATCCAGGAATCAGGGGACATATATTTGGATGAAAAACCCTGTTGTCTCATTATTTTACCAACTGTTTTCACGTCGAAATTAAGAGTTACTGCAGATCGTTTTAAGTGTTCGGATTTAAACTCTAACTATATTATATGTTATATCTGTAATGGTTTAATTGTACTATCATTGAATAATTTCTTTTTAAGGAGAGGATACATGTAGGTGCCTTATAATCTGCCTATTTACTCCAACCGCTTTTTATGCGACAAAGGTGGCATATATAACAGGAATTTCTGCAAAAAAAAAAATAATAATGAAAAAAAACTAACCAGGAAGGACAAAGTAGCACCATCAATAATACAGACTTTTGAAATGTCCTTTGAAACTGACAAAAATTTTCACAAATCTTTACCTTAACCCTAATTTAATACAATTTTCAATAATATCGACTATAAGTATAGCTGATTTAAGAAATTAATGGCCAGTACTAGCTAATAAGTGGCATCGCTAAGCACTTGGATATAGTAAACAAAATATTGTACCTACAACTAGTACACATGACAAAGTAAGTGCGAGTTGTTAATGTTGGAACAAATAACGTACAGTAAAGGAAGGTTAAAATGGCTGTTAGTGTCCTTCGTGTCAGATATTACGTCTTATATAACTATCAACTGCACCTAAAGACCAGGTAGAAATGTGGGATAAAATCAGTAAGAGTTCGATAATGATAAATGTGCAAGAAATAAATGGTCAACTGACTGTTGATAATATTCCTACGCAATGTTATTTGATAGTTATATAAACTATTGTCAAAACACTTCATCTTCCGTCGTTAGCTATGTGCCTTTTTTATATGTTAGAATATATATACACATTCAGAATATTTAAGAAATAAATCATGGAAGCCAGAATGTGTTGGGTTTTAACATGGACAGGCGGATACTTTATTTTATTCCGAGCCAGAAGCGAGGAATAAAATTTACTAATATTCGCCAATCCATGTTAAAACTCAAAATACATCTTGACTTCCATGATTTATTTCGATTCTAATATGCATAAGAGTACAAATACGGTAGTATACTTTGATTGGAAGATGGTCATTTATATTTACGCTTGCGGAAAATGTCGCACACAATTTATGTAATAATACTGCGCCCTCTATCGGCATTATTCGGGTTACAATTTATGCTGCCAATGGAAAAGCCAGTCACCGGCGCATGTGCTAATGAGATTATACCGAATGGATAACTCGCTCGTTTGTAAACAAGCGAAAGAAGGAGATCATGTTAGAATAAATAATAATAAATGGATTTATTACCTAATTGTAAAGTTTTACATGTTTTATAAAGTATATTTTAGTTTCAACTATTTTAGTGGCTTTGATTTTCTAGTGTTATATTGCCTGGTGATATATTGCCTGGCTACCTTTGACCTTTACGGTGATTGGTCAAAACAATCTCATGCATATTTATTACTAATACGAAATCTTGTCTAGTCCAAGCCGGATTACAGCGTATGAAAGTGTCGTAATCTAACACGATTTAACCCTTTGACTGTGACGTTTCATGCATTTATAATCGTTACTTCGTGTGCTGTAAAATACGTTTTCATATGGCTCTTTCAGCAGAGTGACATCATTTATTTCATGACGCCATTTTAACAGCAATGTGACGTTACTTACCGTTTCTTTTTAATTTTAAAGAGGTTCTATATGTAGAATATCTGTATCTAACTTCAAATTGTGCAATCTAATATAACGTATTTGCTTAACTTATTCTTAAAGAAATAAACGTACATTTCTTTCCCAGGGGAGTATATGTCCCTAGCGCAGTCTATCAACCAGGGACATATATGTCCCTCGTGCAGTCTAAAAGCAAGCGCAGATTAAAAAAATTAAGAATCTTCATGTTTATTAGGAAAAAGATAATTTGTGTTATTTGCTAAAATTGTTAAACAATATTTAGATATTGAAAACAGTAGTTTTTCAATCTATCTGAAAATATTATAATTAGGTAATAAAACAGTTATTTAATGGGAGTGCAGGCAATAGATCAAGCAACTTTTCCCTCGGTATTGGGAAAGACCAAAGTGTTTTATACAACGGAAAAAAAACATGATAAGACGACAATCCACATCCCAGCACAGGATATGCTAGCCCTTTCGGAGTTCCTGTTGTAACTCACGAATGTGTTGTCTGTACATTTTATTGTTGTTGTCTTGTTTTAACTTGATGCTATGTCTAGCCGGACGCCTCTTATTTAATTGTTATGATCGTATTATATCTTACCTATGTCATCAGTGTATATTTCCAGATGCTGTGTAGATTGTTTGATTAATTGCCTTTACGTTGGGAGAACAATAGTTTAGCTATTTTCATTTATTTAACGACAAGAGCTAGTTAACAAATAAATAAATCATGTTAGCAAGAAGAGGAAAACAATGGTAAGCAAATACCACGGTAGTGTTATTGACAATTTGTACTGAAATATTTTGTTTTTTTAAAGACTCCATATGCACAGATATCTCTTAAAGTCGTGCACTTTGTATATGTTTGGTTCTAGTCAGTATAAAAATCAGGTTTTTGTCCTTATTTTTAGGACAATGGGCTATGATGAATATTGTAAGGAGTGTGTGGTGCATGAACATACAATTAATCATACAATACATGTACCACGAATCATTATTAATACAACGTAGTAATTAATGTTGATATGTTTCTGTTCTACAATTAATCATACATTGCTACGAATCAGTATTAATACAACGTAGTAATTAATGTTGTTATGTTTCTGTTTTACATTTAATCATACATGACCACGAATCAGTATTAATACAACGTAGTAATTAATGTTGTTATGTTTCTGTTTTACAATTAATCATACATGACCACGAATCATTATTAATACAACGTAGTAATTAATGTTGTTATGTTTCTGTTTTACAATTAATCATACATGAACACGAATCAGTATTAATACAACGTAGTAATTAATGTTGGTATGTTTCTGTTCTACAATTAATTATACATTGCTACGAATCAGTATTAATACAACGTAGTAATTAATGTTGATATGTTTCTGTTCTACAATTAATCATACATTACCACGAATCAGTATTAATACAACGTAGTAATTAATGTTGGTATGTTCCTGTTCTACAATTAATTATACATGACCACGAATCAGTATTAATACAACGTAGTAATTAATGTTGGTATATTTCTGTTCTACAATTAATTATACATGACCACGAATCAGTATTAATACAACGTAGTAATTAATGTTGTTATTTTTCTGTTCTACAATTAATTATACATGACCACGAATCAGTATTAATACAACGTAGTAATTAATGTTGGTATATTTCTGTTCTACAATTAATTATACATGACCACGAATCAGTATTAATACAACGTAGTAATTAATGTTGTTATGTTTCTGTTCTACAATTAATCATACATATGTGTATTACCACGAATCAGTATTGATACAACGTAGTAATTAATGTTGGTATGTTCCTGGTCTCGCTCTCGTGATAACACATTCCACTCAAATCGTTGCAGACTTTACTCTGGCATATACCATTTTACTTTAGCATATGATGTCCGTTAAACGTTCCCATAAACTAGTACAATATGAAAGGTACTCTTAAGTGACGCCAACAGTTATAATAATAATAATGATAATAATAATAAATAACGATTTGATTCTAGATTATAGAGAATCATATAATGGAAATAACAGATAATTCACAGAACATTTTCATTTCACAATATTTGGTACAATGTATATGTAAAACAGAATTCAAATATATAATCTAAAATCGCCATTCAGAAGGTCGACTTAGATGTATTTCCCATGTATGTACAAAGAGAGATAACTATAATATGATAGTAGACTGTATAATGGATAATGGATTAACTGGTGTTGTAACATAAATTCGAATTTTTCCTTTGATGTTTTTATGCAGTAATCAACTTAAAAATAGTGAACTTTTACAAACCATGGTCTAAACATGAAGATCTTGATGTTATTTCATGATTTTGCATAAACCATAGTCTAACATGAAGGTTTTGATGTTATTCCATGTTTTGTGGACTTCGACGAAAGCACCCAATTTTAATTTATGTTACAAACCATATATACCATGGATTCGTTGGTTTAAATAAGTTAATTAGTAAGATCCATGGTATATATGATACTTTCAAGATGTTTTCAGCAACATGTATGTTATGACGGTAAGCTTGGTTTGAGTACTTTGGAATCGGAGTACAAGTAGAAAGCCACCGAATTGTCAAATAAACGTAGGAAAACAAACTGAAGGTACAATCATGAATAGACGAAATCCATAGACACAGGCATAAGACACAGAATGGGGACGAACAAGACAAAAATCACACCATAGAAAACTAAGAAGATTAGCAACACAGAACCGACCAACAATACCAAGGGTTAACATAGGTGCTCATGAATATTAAGCAAATCAATGCATAAGGTAAAGATGTCAAGGTGGTGATTCACACATTTGTGTTGCAATGGAAAAGAGACATTCGTCTACAGAATTTAAAGATGAGAATCCTGACCACAGAAGCTAAATTATACAGAATACTTTACCATCAATGCTGGCGATAAGCTTGATTAAATGCTTGCCACTGAGTGTTGGTAGGAAATTATATTAGGCTTGTAGAATTAGTAATCTGGGAGAGCTCATAGAAAAATATTATTTACATATGTTAAAATAGTTGACATTCTCACATGACTGATCGATAGGTGAATGATATCGAAATGATTATATTTTTAATGTGAGCAAAACGACAGGTACAACTAGTGGGACAGGAACGGATCACCCGTCTGGTGCAACCTCTCCCACCTCGTGCTTATTTGGGTCCTTGTTGTTCAATATTTGGTACTCTGTGTAGTGTTTTGTCTATTATGTCGTAATATGTTATTTCTCAGTGTAGTGTTTTGTCTATTATGTCGTAATATGTTATTTCTCTGTCTAGTGTTTTGTCTATGATGTCGTAATATGTTATTTATCTGTGTAGTGCTTTGTCTATTATGTCGTAATATGTTATTTCTATGTGTAGTGCTTTGTCTATGATGTCGTAATATGTTATTTATCTGTGTAGTGTTTTGTCTATTATGTCGTAATATGTTATTTCTCTGTGTAGTGTTTTGTCTATTATGTCGTAAAATGTTATTTATCTGTGTAGTGTTTTGTCTATGATGTCGTAATATGTTATTTCTCTGTGTAGTGTTTTGTCTATTATGTCGTAAAATGTCATTTCTCTGTGTAGTGTTTTGTCTATTATATCGTAATATGTTATTTCTCTGTCTAGTGTTTTGTCTATGATGTCGTAATATGTTATTTCTCTGTGTAGTGTTTTGTCTATGATGTCGTAATATGTTATTTCTCTGTGTAGTGCTGTCTATTATGTCGTTATATGTTATTTCTCTGTGCAGTGTTTGTCTATTATGTCGTAATATGTTATTTCTCTGTCTAGTGTTTTGTCTATGATGTCGTAATATGTTATTTCTCTGTGTAGTGCTTTGTCTATGATGTCGTAATATGTCATTTCTCTGTGTAGTGCTTTGTCTATTATGTCGTAATATGTCATTTCTCTGTCTAGTGTTTTGTCTATTATGTCATAATATGTCATTTCTCTGTGTAGTGTTTTGTCTATTATGTCGTAATATGTCATTTCTCTGTCTAGTGTTTTGTCTATGATGTCGTAATATGTCATTTCTCTGTATAGTGTTTTGTCTATTATGTCGTAATATGTTATTTCTCTGTGTAGTGTTTTGTCTATTATGTCGTAGTATGTTATTTCTCTGTCTAGTGTTTTGTCTATTATGTCGTAAAATGTTATTTCTCTGTATAGTGTTTTGTCTATTATGTCGTAATATGTTATTTCTCTGTGTAGTATTTTGTCTATTATGTCGTAATATGTTATTTCTCTGTGTAGTATTTTGTCTATTATGTCGTTATATATTATTTCTCTGTGTAGTATTTGGTCTATTATGTCGTACTATGTTATTTCTCTGTGTAGTGTTTTGTCTATTATGTCGTAATATGTTATTTCTCTGTCTAGTGTTTTGTCTATGATGTCGTAATATGTTATTT
>MJUT01055632.1:51653-71921 GCA_002080005.1 Gigantidas platifrons | reverse complement strand
GTGTGCCATTAGTGGAGCAGGAACCTCTTACCTATCCGTGTGCACTAAACGTGTGTCATTAGTGGAGCAGGAACCTCTTACCTATCCGTGTGCACTAAACGTGTGCCATTAGTGGAGCAGGAACCTCTTACCTATCCGCCGGTTTTTGATGGAGTTAGTGTGACTTGATCTTTAGTTTTATGTGTAATGTTTTGTTGATCGTTGATTGTCCTTTTTTCTTTTGGCCATTGTGTTGTCTGTCCTTCGATTTACAGATTCTGATTACCCCTTTGGTATCTTCAAACTCTTCTTATCATTTTTTTTAATGTTGTTTTCTTGTGAAATCACAATGTTGATAAAATGTCTAGGAACAGTTAGCCTTATATTTTATTCTATAGATATACAATTGGCATTTTATTGTTTCTACTAAAGTTTATTATCACTCTTAAGAAATATAATGAAAATAATAAATAATTATAAAATGAATACACGACAGCTGAAGAACACATGAAACACATGTTTTCTTTCTATTTTTTTTATTTCTGAGTACCCAGTGGTATAATTTATATATATGGATTTTTATGAGAGTTTTTTTGTAGATTGGTTTTGATTATTTTTTTCCCGTGGGTATTATGAGTTGTGACTTGTTTATATTACAACAACAAGGAGCAATCTTCGGCCTAATTAGTTTGGCTTGAAATTCGAAACAATACACAAAGAAAAAAGGTAAGCACCCCCTGATATATTAAAGCATAATAAGTTACACTAAGTTTAGATTCTAATATTTATATTGATTATAGCAAGAACAATGTTCCACTAAAAATATGTGCTCACACATGTGTGATCATTATGTCTAATATCGACTAGTCATGAACATGAACCATGCCTCTCACGCATTACTCAAAATTCAGTATGTTCACGCTTCGAATTTGGGAATTCGAATTCCGGTGTTTTAAAAAATGTATTCATTCTCAGTAAGCATGGTACGAAGGCGAATATCAGAAGCACAAAGATGGCAAATAATCGGCATGCATACAACAGAGATGTTCTTCAAAGCTATTGGACGTAAGATGGGGTACCACTATACTGTAGTCAGCCGACTGGTGAGAAAACACACACAAACCAACGATGTGAAAGACTTGCCAAGATCCGACAGACCACAGGTAACATCTGATCGTTACGACAGGGCATTGCAGCGTTTGGTTAGACGGATGCCATTCGCAACCAGTCCCGTACTCAAACAACACTGGATTCCCAATAGACATCTGTCAAAAAGAACAGTTAGAAACCGTCTGAAATCATCGGGACTTAAGTCAAGGAGAGTCATTAACCGTCCACTGTTGGCAGACCGACATCGACGATCACGTGTGGCATGGTGTTTAGCACAACGTGGTTGGAATTTAAGGATATGGCGACGAGAGCCGGTTTCTGCTTCATGTAACCGACGGCCAGATGAGGGTTTGGAGACACAAAAATACAGTTTATACCCCAAGGAACATCCAGCCAATTGACCCTTACGGTGGAAGCTCAGTAATGGTTTGGGGTGTATCTCTCATGACTGCAAGCTGGATTTAGTCACCATACAATGCACTAACTGGTGATCAGTACATCAGAGACGTCTTGCAACCAGTTGTATTTCCTCATTTCGACCACCACCCACTAGCTACAAGGCCTGTGTATATGGATGACAACGCCATACCTCGTCGTTCAGGAGCAGTAACCGCCTACCTCCAAAGCGAAGCCGTGACGTCTGTTCTTTGACCAGCCATGAGCCCGGATTTGAATCCCATAGAGCATATTTGGGACATGTTAGGACGTCGTATACTGGCTCGGGAACCTCCTGTGCAAAACATTCGTCAATTGGAAGCAGCATTGCATCGGGAATGGCAGCAGCTATCACAACAGCACATCCGACGTCTAACTGGAGGGATGAGACGCAGGATTGAGGCCGTCATCCAAGCACGTGGGGTTGCCCATGGTACGGAACTTTGAACAATAGATGTCCTCAAGTGATTCATCAGTGACATTTTGAAAGTGAAATGACAATCTTATCGTGCTTTTTGAACTGTAAAGGTCAATACTTAAAATGGATATGTTTTACTGCAAAGACTGGCCTTGTGATATTGTGATTAACTATTCATTAAATTAACATTATTCTTGATTTCTTTTTTTTGTGGTTTCTTACAGCCAATGTAATGTTCTAACAGGTCACCATTGCGTTCTTGAGATATATCTGGTCAGTAATCTCGTGATACTTGTCGTATCATTTGCCATTTAAAAAAAACCATGGGGATGCTTAATTTTTTTGTTTGTGTATAGAAGCAATTGATAACTGAAGACGGAAATGCCCTGAGATATATCTGGTCACGTTTTATTTTCATTTGGACGAATAATACCATCCCCGATTGCTACAAAAGTGAATGAAAGATATGATGACAATATAACATATCATTATATAGTCATAAATATTTTCCAATTAATTTCAATGGAAATTAAAGGAATCATGCAATATATTCTTTTATTATATAGTAATAAATATTTTCCTATTAATTCAATTGGAAAAGAATCGTGCAATATATCCTTTTATTATAAAGATAGGTGTGAATTATGGATTTATCCGTGAAATAAATTCCGATATCTCACATGTGAAATATCAGTTTTTTCCCACCGGAACTACTTTTACACAACTATACGTGTGGTTTTACGGTGAATACACATACGATTGTAACTCGTGACCGAATACGCATTAATGATTAAACTCGTGGTCGGAACAATTTCCGCCCACTCGTTTAATCATTATGCATTCTTCGGTCACTCGTGGCATTATTTTGATATTCAGATTAATTTAATCTACGATTAGTTATAGGGTATGTATTTGCACGATATATGTATATTGCATTAGTTCAAAAATTTCATAAAATTTAAAAATTATAATATCTAAAAAAAAAAAAAAATTTGAATATTAAAAATTTCAAAGTTTCTTACTTTCAAAATTTGAAAAATTTCAAAAAAATTATAAATTTTCATAAAATTTCAAAGCTTCATAAGAATTCAAAATTTCCAAAAATATACAAACACACATGTACGCGACCGCTGACTTCCCTGGTTTGGCACGGACACTTCAATATAAGATTGCCGGATTAAACTAGTTGATGGGCCCAAACGTCTCCCCTTAGGGAATTCTCATGTGGTCTTCATACTAAGTATACTGAACGTTCTTTTTTTTTCAAGATTACCGTGTTGTCAATGTTATCTAATTTGCTTAACGCGGATGATTTATGATGTTCTACCTCTAACTGTCGAAATTTTAATTTACTATAGATAGTGAATTACATTTTTTTTTCTATCATTTCTTGATATAATTTGTAATCTGATAATATGTCAGAAACTAACACACCTCGTTTAACCCTTACAGGTTTGGAATAAGGAACACACCTGTGAAAATACTGACGTTGATTTAGACGAAAATCAAAAGCAAAGGCGAAGTGATTAACACAGACTACACGCACATTGTACTGTTTGTAACGTCACGGCAGGAACGAAAGTTCGTGTAATCTTCAGAAAGTCTCAGTTGTTCCTGAGGTGAACATATTTATATCCTCTGACAAAGCTATAGCTGTAAGCAAGAATTGGAGCAATTTCGAGGTTTGACAATTAAAGTATATATTGGAGATAGTTCATGTCACTGCAAGTTGTTACCTTGGTTGATATTTTCTGTTCTCGAGTACGATGATATTTTTAAAATAAGCATTATTTATTATTAAATTCTGTAAAACCTTTGCTTTGATTTTTGATTCTAAGAAGTATAAAAGATGTGTCACACCTGTTGATTTGAAGACACAACCAATTGTAATTCTGAGATCACTATGAGCCCTAGAGCCAATCTATGTCCTGTATACAGAAAATATATGAGTTGAGTCTGACCAAATGATTTTAATCAGATTGCATATAATTGTTGAATTCAAGGAGTAGTAATAATTAAAGGGACATTTTGAACATTAGATACCATTAGGCTACAGTAACATGACATGCGGCGCTCGTCAACCATGAGCTACTTACCTTTATTTAGCACACATTCTTGTTTTTACAGAGGTAGTGTTGCTCAATCTTTTGCTTTCTGTGTAGTGCTATGTTTATTGCTTGTCCATTTGTATTTTCCGTTTGACCATTGTATTATCTATCCTTCTATATTACGGCTTCTCATTAACCATTTGGTATATTCAAAATTTTCTGAAACATTTCTTCTTCTGATCGTCTCTAGCTGATAGACAATCCCCTCTGTGTTGGGAACTTGGGCCAAACTGATACCTAGCAGAGAAACATGTTTGAACAGACAGCTTGTTTAATAGACAATCATAGAACTCAGACTAGTTAATACTATCATTGTGCTATTTGTCTTGAAATAATTGTACAATTAAAAATTCCCCATATGTTATACAGAAAATAATATCATCGATAACCAATGTATTTGAATCCAGGAAAATGGATCCGCATTTGTATATGTAAGTAATTTCGATTAAAACATGGGCCCCTATTCAATTTAGACGCCAATGTAGTAATCTATTATTGGTTTATCGTTGGAGCATCACCACAGAATTAATAATGCATTGAAACACTACGTTGAAAGGAACTGTAAAGAAATCAATACATATATCTGATTGGATCTAAAGCCTTGAAACAGTCAGTTCTCAACTATTTATTAATATAATTGTTTCGGAAAGATGACATCTATTTTATAAGATGATAACATCCACTGGAGTTGCATAATTAATTTGATATAGTTATTAGGGAAACATTCATTAGATAATAAATCGAAGTTTAGATTTAAATTTTAAAAGCCGAATTAAGCTGCATTATTATAGGAAGTATAATCGAAATCTTGGACTTTTTTTAATTTGAAAATTAAATAAACCGAGAATTATTTTGTTGAAACTGATAGGAGGTAAGCAAAATATTGGACTTTTTAAAAAAAATTTAAAATTAAATAAACGGAAAATTATTTTGTTGAAATTCAAACAAGAAAGGCAATGGCCAATTATACGAACAATACAATTGGAGGGGTCGGTGCGTCATTAGCGTTCGGAATACCGATGATAATTGTTGCTTTTTGCAGCGTGACGATTTGCATCATAATCATTGTCTTAATTTTAAAGAAAGGCGGTTCAAAATTTTTTCAACTGAAAATTGTGGATCGAGTAGCATTTTATACGGTAGCTTATGATCTGTTATTCTATACTGCCCAAGTAGCTCATGGCGTACACAGAGCCATCGCTAATGGGATTCCAGACGGCATTGCATGTTCTGTTCAAGCATTATTTCTTCTGGAATTTGCATTTTGTCAGACATTGATGTCCGTTGTCACTGCAATTTTCGTTTTTGTTTTGATACTTAAGAGCTATCAGATAAAATTTGGATCGTACGATTGGAAGATGCATGTTCCTGTGATTGGCATTCCACTCTCTGTACTGGTAACGGCAGCCTGCCTGAATCAACTACACTCAAATAGAACATAGTAAGTATTATTATACTTTAGTATATATTATCTATATAAAATTAGATATTGATAAAAAAAAAAAAACTATTTTGTCACATGAAAATCTATTTTTTAATCTTGGTTAATGGTTTCAATGACAATTGTCTAGAGAGAAAAGGAGGCATTCACATGAAAGACATATGGATATGGGGTCACATGTAGTACTGGAAAGTAAATAATTAACTTAATTGATTGATTGTCAACTGACAATATTTTTTTTTGTAAACAATATATCCGGTAAGCAGTAGATAGGGTCACGGAAATCGGTTCATAGACGGGTGTTATTAAATAGAGCAGAACCAGGCGTCAATCTGATCGTTTTCAATGATGTCCTTTATCACGATCGTGCTTATACCGTGCTCTTTCACTCTACCCGAATCAGATACCAGCAATGCTGTAGTTTATCAAAGACTAAATAACTTTTAAGCTTATTTGATCCCTTTAGTATACTCAATAAAACAAGATTGCAGGTAAATATTTTTAAACGGCAAACGAAGACCATTCCTAGCAAATCGTTACACATTAGGAGCTTACACAAAGGGATGTAGTATGCAAGGGCTAGATCATTCTTTAAGAGCAAAAACAATCTCAGAACAATTTCAGAGCATGTAACTTAGAAATTTTGTTTAAAACATTCCTTGAATATGAGAGATTCAGAGAAATTTTAAATTCAAAATTAATTAATATGAGTGTTGATAGTATCAACCATGTTTAAGCCATCTCATGATCATTTAATTGAATTAAGCATATTTTTAAGGCTCAAACTATGAGCTTTTGGGATTTGGCACAAGTCAGAGGAACAATTATACAAAAAAGGCTCCCTATAATTTACAACATATATTCATGATAGCAATCACATTTCCTAAGTTGGCAGTCTTAAAGTTGTTAGGCTTATTTCTTCTAATGAATTTATTTATTTATTTATTTTTACTGTCAAATGAGACATTATATGATCTCCTTTTTATGAAAGTTATAGTGAGAGTTTAATTATTAAATGTTAATTAATTATATATGTAATAAGACTTGGAGCTTTCTTTCACTCATACACATTATAAAGGATATCCATGTACACCAAACACTGTATTTGTTGTCTCTCTTTACACATTTACTGAATGTATTATTATTACTTTTCTTTTTTATTATTTCTCCCCTTGGGATATTGTTGTTTTTTTTTCTCTCCAATCAACAGTATAAATCAATTGTATATTTTAATTATCATTGTAATTGTTCTGCTACTTTGGGGCGTCGTGATTGACAAAATAAAAGTTGTTGTTGTTGTTATTCAAGTAACATAAAGATGTATGCACAGTTCACGGAAGGTTGAAATCAACCAAGGATACATGGTATATTAGTACAAGAGCGGAAATCTGAGAACTAAGCACAAATAACGAACGCACTTTGTCACAGAGTGTTCAATCTCCAACTTGTCGTCAACAATAAGTCACTGACGTAAGGTTGAATCGGCAACTTATCGCCAGCGATCGGTCATTGACGCACAATGTCACATAACGTTACATCGGCTATTTGTCGAAAGAGATATTTCACTGACGCACTTTGTCACGTAAGGTTGAATAGACTACTTGATTTAGATATTTTGTCTAATTTCTTTGATTTTCCTGCCCCCACATGCTTGTCCAACTTAATCAATTTGATGCTTTAGGAAAAAACAAATATTTTCTCAGAACAGAGGCTATTGAAGGACAAAATCAGATATTTTCGCAAGAGAAAATCACAGATTTCCTTAAAACAAAAATTCAGATTTAGAAAAAAAAACAAAAAAAACCCAGTGATTGTCTTAGAACAATAATGTTGCACATGCCAAAATTTCCAACAACCTATGGCCTCCACGAAGTATTTCTTAAATTTACTATTTCAATGCTAGTTTTCAAATAGTCACAAATAGTCTTACCGATTTTGCTTCTCCAAATGTTTTGTTTGTTTGGTGGTGTTTAACGCCAACCGGAGAAAACCACCGACCTGTCGCAAGTCACTGACAAACTTTATCACATAATGTTGTCCACCTCTCCCTGATCGAGATTCGAACTCACATCAGTGGTGATAGGCACTGATTACACGGGCAGTTGTAAATCCAACTACCATACGCTCACGGCCACAACCCCACCCCTCCCCCCAAAAAAAAGTTGAAATGCAAATGTTAAACAATATGAATGTCATCTGCAAAAATATATTTTTTGTTTTATTTCAGTTGTGGATTTAAAGAAGAGAGAGGATTCGTGACATGGCAGTTTCTAGTTTTCTTCCTCTTTGTAGTCTTATCGTGTGTCACCATTATTGTACTATATCTTGTTATATGGTGCTACGTTCGTATACAAAGTAACGCATTAAAAACAACACTCCAAAAACAGTCAGCGGTCAAGTCTAATCGTCTTGCATTCAAATTGTCACTGTTTGTGCTCATCTATTTTGTCCAGTTTGGTGGCAATGCAGTTGAAGGTTTGTGGGTATCCATTGCCGAGCCACCACTTGCCTTACGTTATGCTGCCGTTGTTGCTTCTGTAACAGGAGGGGTTCTGAATGGACTTGTGTACTTCACCATTCGAAGAACGTCATAACGTTAACAGAATTCGAAAAAAATGTTTTCAGTCTTAATAGACAAACTTTATACGAAATATATGTAATGAAAGTATATGTTTTATAATGCGTTGTAATATTGCTTCATATTGTTTCTTCTTTGTTGTCGTTGTTGTTGTTGTTGTTGTCAATACAAAAATAAAGGGATGATTTTCGCTTATACGTATACAACATAAATTACATTGATATAGCATCTAATAATTACATCAAGGCAAGTTTGAAGAAATTAAAGGGGTAATCACAAGCCGTAAGTCGAAGGAAAGACATTACAATGGCCTCAAGGAAAAGGACAAATAATGATTTACATAACACTATGTATATGTAAGAACATGATAATCCCTGTCTTCATGAATAAGTATATGACAAATAAATCGATAAAATGAAAAACAACAGTAACACGTCATCAGAACAATTCCATAATGAGAGGCGAGATCCGTACCGGTAACACTTACGTACATGATCACTCACTTTACTGGCTAGGAACAGGCACTCTAATAAAACTAGCTTTATTAGACGAAACCTCCCTTTTTTGAAAAATACAAAATCATAGCACTTAAACAGGCATAGTGGATGGATTTGCGTTTAGTTTGCAGAATACTATACTACATTACTCGATGACAAAACAGATGAAATGTTCATTTGTAACTTGTAGAGGTCACAGGTAAATCTAAAAGTATAGCTGCAGTACTAAGATATATGTAAGGACAAACGAAACACAAATAATACGATAAGAAACAATATCGAAAGCAATAGTCCGGTTATTAGATAAATTATTTTATTTTATTTGAATACTGCAATCTGATTGGCTGATCCGCTTGCAGAAAATGTTTGTCATACTTGATAACCTGGGTTGGTATTGTGATGTCACCAGCATATTCATTCGCCAACGACAAATTCAAATATTCACATGAAATAATTGTTATTAAAATCGAGGGCTGATTAAATTTTGTTGCAAAAATTAAATCATAAGGAATATTTGAAATTGTTTAACAGGTTATTCATGTACTTGTATAACCTGTGTTGGTACAGCTTACACTTTTCATAAACCACTTCGCGGTTTATTAAGCGTACACTGCCCCAGGTTATATCGTATAACCTATTAAAACATTTCAAATATTCCTTAAATAACAAAATGGGAAAAACAATAAAAAAAAGAAGAAGACAAATAAAACGGACATTAACAGGAAATAATACTAGTCAAAAGGGTAAGCATTTTATTCAGGAAGTAATACTAGTCAAAAGGGTAAACATTTTATTCAGGAAGTAATACTAGTCAAAAGGGTAAGCATTTTGTTCAGGAAGTAATACTAGTCAAAAGGGTAAGCATTTTATTCTGTGAGTAACACTAGTCAAAAAGGTAAGCATTTTATTCTGTGAGTAATACTAGTCAAAAGGGTAAGCATTTTATTCAGGAAGTAATACTAGTCAAAAGGGTAAGCATTTTATTCAGGAAGTAATACTAGTCAAAAGAGTAAGTATTTTATTCTGTAAGTAATACTAATCAAAAGAGTAAGCATTTTATTCTGTAAGTAATACTAATCAAAAGGGTAAGTATTTTATTCAGGAAGTAATACTAGTCAAACGGGTAAGCATTTTATTAAGGAAGTAATACTATTTTATTCACTGTTGACAATTGAATTTTGACTACCCTGTTAGTAATGTATTGCTCACGAACAGTTTTTAAATTAGGTAGCAATAGATAAGATTAAGTCGTACGATTCCGACATACAGATCATACTTGGCGATTTCAACGACCGATGCGTATCATAGTTCGATAATCATGCCAGCAGCGAACTGAGATTTAATTTGTTTGACATTTCAACCGTTAATAATCTATCACAGTTAATCAGTGAACCGACCAGATATAGTGGCAACACAGCGTCGTTATTGGACCTAATATTTGTTAACGATAAGTTTGTTGCTGAATCCTGGGTAACCCCCCCCCCCCCATTGTTGAAATTAGATCACTGTACCGTATTTTGTCATATTAATGTTATTTTTAATAAGCCCCGAGCATTTACGCATAGGGTCTGGGATTATAAAGCTACCGATTTTGTTAGTTTAAATCACGCTTTGGGCAATGCTCCCTTCGATTCGGCGTATGATATTTTTGATAATGTTGACGATATTGTTTACTACACAAAGGGGCTAATTGCGGCAGTTAGTTCCGATTTTATACCGAACAAGCTTGTTACTATTAAACATAAAGATAAACCCTGGATGAGCAACAAAGTGAGACGAGCTATTCGGAATCGAGACCGATGTTTTAAAAAAAATCAAAAAAACAAGTCGCGACCAGGATAAACTTCATCATATCGTAGCCAGATGTGAATTAAGTTAACAAACTAAAACGTGAAGCAAAACGTCGATATAAAGGAAACGTGGTCCGTTCCTTGTCAAATGAGAAGCTGAACCCTAGACAATTTTGGTTTTTAAGTAAGTTAGTTTTAGGTGTCAATTGTGACAGAGTTATCCCCCCACTGAAATGTAATGATTAGAATAAAAGACCGAAACATTTAATCAGTACTTCGCAAAGCAGATGTCCATTAGTAATAACATTAAAGAGCTACCTACACTAACTCCTTTTCCGTATATCACTGATGAACAACTAGGTACTGTAGATATAAATGAAGCTGATGTTTTGAGGTATCTTAGACAAGTAAATATACATAAATCTTAAGGTCCGGACGGAATATCGAATCATATCCTCAAATTCTGTGCTGACTCTTTATATAAACTGCTTACAAAGTTATTTAATTTTTCATTACTCAATAGTAAATACCCGTATCGGTTGAACATTTCAAACGACTATCCAGTTTACAAGCAAAAGGGAGATAAGAGAGACATCTCTAATTACTGACCGATAGCACTTTTGTCAACAATATCCAAGATCTTCGAAAAGGTTATTTACAAATCTTTATATGAATTTTGTGTTCTTCATCATCTTCTGATATCTGAAAACTGTTGTTTTAAGAAAAACGATTCTACTGTAAATCAGTTAATAGCGATTAGGCACGAAATTTATCAGGCCATTAGTTCTGGCCATGCTGTTTGTGCTTTCTTTCTAAATGTGTCCAAGGCATTCGATAAGGTTTGGCACGAAGGCCTCATTTTTAAGCTTAAACAAATTGGTTTCTGTGATAATATTTTGTTACTTTTGATAAATTATATTGATAGTCGATCTAAGAAGGTAGTGTTAAATGGAACTTCGTCTTCTCTATGTTCTACTTCTGCCGGGGTATCCCAAGGGTCTATACTAGGTCCCCTCCTCTTCTTGGTGTATGGTAATGATACACTGCAATATTAAGCTGTTTATTGATTGATTGATTGATTGATTGATGTTTAATGTGCAGCAAGCAATTGTTCAGCTATATTCAGGACGAGATTAATGTTAACGCCACGGGACTCGAAAAAAGGAAATGTGATGGGTAGGGACGGATAATTTTGCCAGTGCAACAGGTCTCCTATAGACCACTCATCATGAGCATAATGCTCATAATGAGCTGTTACACTGGGTTCTTTAACGTGCGAAGAGGGTGGCAATCTCTCAACACGGGACCTCGGTTTTATTTACGTCTCACCCGAAGGACGGGTTGGTTGTCAATTTATACATCCCGCACAACCGACGGAAGCCCCTTCAAACCGAAGAAGCTCTCGGTCACATTTCTATACCCCGGAGTTCCCGCGAGGTTGACCCCTTTTAGAGGACTAGTGCCTCTAGGACGGAGAAACCTGGTGCCTATTCTACCCCCGGCACACCCTCTGTTTACGATATTTCACTAATGGAAGAAATTGTTAATCCTGCAACATCTTCTTACAATTAAACCAATATTTAGACACTTTGAATGAGTGGTCAAAGCAATGGATGCTACATTGAATGCATCAAAAACGTAATTTCTCATTATTTCGAAATCTGGACATCAAGTGTATCCGCCATTATATCTAACTAATACTGCTATTAACGAAGTGACAGTTCACAAACACCTAGGATTTATATTTAATAACAAAATGTCATGGACAGATCATATTAATGATATCTGCAAAACAAATGTAACAAACGCTTAGATATCATTCAGAAGATGAGATGTATCTTACCACGTTCATGCATCGAAAAACTGTATAAATCATTTATTCGCTCTTTGCTCGATTATACTTACGTCATATATGACAATTGCTGCAAGTCTGACACTGACAAATTAGAACATGTTCAGCGCAGAGCATGCATTATAGCCACAAGGGCTATCAGACTGACCAAACATGAAACTCTTCTACAAGAAGTAGGTCTAGAAACATTAAAATCTCGCTGGCGACACCATAGGCTTGTAGATTAATATAAACTTAAAAACAAACTCACACCTGGTTACCTTTCAAACCTGCATAGTATGACAAATCACGACACATTAAAGTACAACTTTCGAGGACAAAATCAAATCATACCTATACGAACTAGAACAACCTGTTTCTACAACTCATTCTTTCCTGCAGCAAGACGGGATTGGAGAGAGAGAGAGAGAGAGAGAGAGAGAGAGAGAGAGAGAGATTTGTCTTGTCTTGTATTACATTATTGTCTTGTCTTTTCTCTTTATTAAGTTGTATTATTTTGTATTGTTCACGATGTTATTGCGTTTTTGTATTGATCTATGTTGAGGAGAGCTACTAGTAGCCTCTGGCTGTATGTAATCCTTATGAAATAAAAATAAAGAATTAAATTAACTTGTAAATCATTAGCATTTCCAATATTTCGATATTGAGTTCACCTGATGAAGGTTATGCCAGAAGCGTGTCGTGTGCACTAACTGTGATATCAGGTTTTTTACTGTGACATCTTGATAATACTGTCGTCTTGATGCACAAATACTACATATATAGATAAGTCAATTTCATTTTATTTCGATTAGCACTGTAGGGCTTTCGTGGCGTAATCGTATATGAGTTGATTTACAGTTCATATCATCAATACGATTCCGCCATTAGTAATGTGGACTCTTGGGGTAAATAAACCTTTGCAGATAACTTTCTTTATATTGGTGGATTTTGCCACTAGCTGGGTTTCTGTCATAACTTTTATAGCCACGATATATATATTGGGGTAAATAAACCTTTGCAGATAAATATTTATGGCCACGATATATGTAAGATATGTAATATATGTGTTCCTCTTTTCATCAATACACGAGTTTTCCATGCTATATCACAATACGTAGATCTAACATACCGGTATTGCATGTACCATCGTAAACATCTTTTGGCTATATTGTGTTGTATGTTCTTCTTCGATATACGGATACTGATTGCCCCTTTGGTATCTTCAAACTCTTCTTAAGAGGACGCACCGAGGTCCACCATAAGATCACACCCGAATTATTGCAAGGTATATTTTGTGACATACCTTGGCTTAGGCTCATATCACGCCTATTTTATGACATGTCTGACACCGCATAGCAATGCTTTCGCAGGATGGTTCTAAACTAAGATGTCATAAACAATGTCACACCATTGTGTTATATTCCTTTAACCATGGGATGGCCCTTTATAATCGAATTTAATGCCGAGCGATAGCGAGGGGTTAAATTAACGATTATAAAGGCCCAGCCCATGGTTAAATGAATATAACACAATGTCTGCCATGGATTATTTCGATTCTAAAAGGCCGCCTATACACACAGCAATGTATTTGGCTGTTCCGTTACCCTCCCGAACACAAAGATACGATTTCTGTCATTTCTAGATACGATTTCTGTCATTAGGGATTACTAAATGTTGTCATCAATTCAAAAGAAAGGGAAAATACTACAAATCCCACTTCGACAAGGAGGCGTACACGGAGCCAAAAAAACGTCAGGATCTCTATTGAAACTGTAAGTCTTCATATGACGTCATGTTGTTTACGTGCCAAAATTGTCAACAACATTTCGCGGAATTTTAATTTTCTACGGTAAATGTAGGTCAGTATAACGTATAGCCGAATTGACAACATTACCGCTTTTGCACTAAAAGTGTTGTTGTTGAGTATTATATAAACTGACGATAACACGGCGTCATATTAGAATCAGCTATCAGACATGGTATATGATGCGACATTCCCGGCTTAGGATCTATATTCCCTGAGCCTGGAATGTCACATCTCTGGGTGATGTTTTATGTGGCCTACCAGAACGATCACGTTCTTTAGCGGTCCTTGCTTCTCTATGGCGCTTCAAAAGCCTGGATATAATACTGTGTGACACCCCAAACTGATCGGCAATTCTGCGCAGACTCAATCCAGTATTTCGCATGCCAATGACTTGCCATTTCTGTTCAAGTGTTAACTTACGTCTGGGCATCATCAAAATGTTAAAATGAATGGTATACACCGACAATAAAAGCACGAGAAACACGTTATGTTTAATTGCACGAAACTTGCAGGGCGAAATATGTTGGGTTGCATAGTGAAACCGGTTTTCATACATAAAGAAAATTAAATCGCTAGGTGAAAATTTACCTGTCGATTAAGAATAGATGAAAGAATAATATGGTAACAAAAAACAACAAATTTCATTTTAAAACAAAAAATATTAGCAAAATGATATAGGTGTTCCTTAACTTTAGGCGAGGAGTATATAATCAGTTTTGTCGTGCATTCTAACCTCAATTGGTTCTTTGTGTTTTATTCGCGACATATATTTCAGTATGAAGAGTTCCTCCTTCATGTTTAGGTATTGACTGTGTCATCAACATCCATTTCACTACAGGATGTATCCAGTAAGCACAGTTGTTTGAAATGGTGTTTTCAAGCTACGTCAATGTTTAACGTTGTTTGCTAGCTGTACATTAAAATTTCGTAGTCGTCATATCCATTATGCTGCTTCATCGTCAAATCTACAACGTTGATTCAATGTTAGATTCATACGCAGTGACATTGTAAGGTACTTCCGCACCTAAAGATCAAGAACAAGTAAGATAAGACCATTATAGGTCACTGGTCAATTCAACTTTGAACGTTGTTTTCTTGTCATTTCACAACCGCCTGTCAACAAATCGCATATTACTCCTAGCCGTAAACTAAATCGCCATTCCAACAATAAAACAACTCAAATAAACGTATTTAGAGAATATCGAAGGTGCAATCAAAAATGGACAATCCAGGGAAATTGGCAACATCGGGTACACAAGAAAAACAAAACAAAAGCACAACACAATAAGTACCGGGCACATTAATATTTATCCTAATAACCAATTTATAACGGCTATAGAACATAAAAGCTAAACTTCTATACAACGTCGCTATTTGACGTTTAATTTTGGTAGACGTTGCAGAGTAAATTGGAACTTGTTGCTATACAGTGAAACCTGTCTACACTGAACTCTGAGTAAACCGAAAACCTGCCTAAACCAGTCAGATTTTACAGTCCCATCTACTGAACCCTGAGTAAACCGAAAACCTGCCTAAACCAGACAGACTTTACAGTTCCATCTACTGAACTCTGAGTAAACCGAAAACCTGCCTAAACCAGACAAACTTTACAGTCCCATCTACTGAACCCTGAGTAAACCGAAAACCTGCCTAAACCAGTCAGATCTTACAGTCCCATCTACTAAATTGCTATGTAATTTGAACTTGTGTAAACCAAATACCTGTCTAAACTGAACAAATTTGTCAGTCCCAAAGGGGTTCAGTTTAGACAGGTTTTACTGTATATGCTAACTATCATCTGCACGACCATTAATGACAATCAAATGTATAGAGAACATGACGCATTTCTGGAATAACCGTCATCAGGTACGTTCAAAACCGAAAGATTGGAGAGCCAAATAGCTCATGTTTAGTAGATCTGTGTTTGTCCTTTTGTCCTTTTTCGTTCGGCCATTAGGTTTTCTGTCCTTCGATTTATGGCTTTTGATTACCCCTTTGGTATATTCAAACAACAATTCTCGGAGCAATAACACCAACAAGCCTAAGCTTGAATGCCAAAGTCGGCTAAGGTCACGGTGAGTTTCTGGAATAACCATCATCAGGTACGTTCAAAATCATAAGATTGGAAAGTCAAATAATTTAAATGTTTTAGGGAGCAATACAACTAATGAGTTCAAACAGAATAGCTAAAATCGGCTATGGTCACCTCCTATTATCAATGCATTTCTTTAGTAAATTTGTAGTATTGATGTTACAAAGTAACCTGGCATGCCTGTTTGAACTTCAAACTATGACCGTGGACGAATCTACTATTTATATGTAACACCAGGTTCTCGTACAAATAACAACAATCGGCCATTCGTAGTATTATTGTTTGCGTAGCATAGAATATAAAAGGTATAATAATTGTCAATTGACTCTAATTAAATGAATCAGTGAATTCAGATGTAAACTATTTTACCTGTCCACCCTAAATTAAAAATGAAGGTTCCAATTGAACTACGACCAATAGCCACGCCCGGCCAAGTTAGCCTGAATCAACAATGTAACGACATCAGGCTCATTCTTACCAATTACTAAAAACATATACGAGTATACATCAAATGTACACAAATATAGACCAATATACTGATGTACACAAATATAGACCCATATACTGATGTACACAAATATAGACCCATGTACTGATGTCATTGTGTTCAAATGTACACAAATATAGACCCATATACTGATGTCATTGTGTTCAAATGTACACAAATATAGACCCATGTACTGATTTCATTGTGTTCTAACGTACACAAATATAGACCCATATACTGATGTCATTGTGTTCTTCTTGCTAGAAAATGGTTTATTTAAATCAACGCGAATCTGTGTTGTTGTTGTTTTTGTTTATTATTCGTGTATTTACACTTCACGTCAAGTGGGGGATGTTCTGTTAACTAATGTATGATGATCACATGTATGTCTTTAGCAATGACATACATACTAATGTACCTCGGTGTCTTTATGTATCAACAAAGTATATAGTAAACCAAAGTAGTTGCTCGTGATTGTGGTCGGTATAGAAATGTTTGATGATCACTAATGTGGACATCATGTATGCCTTCAAAAGGATGGGATTAACACGGAAGATAAAATGGTGTTCAGCAAAGCTTAAGGAACAGCATAGATATGAAATCATCGTGCAACAAAAAAGGTCAACCAGCTCAAATCGTAAGCTAGGAAAAGATCAACATCAGATTTATAACAAGAGTAACACGACAGGTGCAAGCATGAGCTGCCTACCGTTGTCGAGTACGCACCAGATTTCCCCGGTTTTTAATGGGATTCATGTTGTTATTTTACATATTTTTACGTTTTTAGCCCAGTGTTGTCATAGCTACTACGTTGTCGTCATATAAGCGATGTTCGGTTTGTCTTTATTCTCGTTTCTGTTGCTTGGAACTTCGTGTTTTATTCATGATGGTTGCTCTTTATGTCCAAAATGATATCCATATAAAATGATGTTCGTGTAGTTTAAAACAGTAACACGACTGGTGCAAACAGTAAAGCAGGAACTGTTTATCCGTCCCTGGCACGATTTAGTGATGTTCGTTGTTGCTCAATCTTTAGTTTTCTGTGTATTATTTTTACCGGCCATTGTTTGTCATTGTTGTTTTGTTTATCTTTCGGCCAGTGTATCATGTTTTCCCTCTTAAGTATCTTCAAACTTTTCTCCAAGAATTCCTGTGTTGCGGGAAAGTTAATAATATACAGAGCACCAATTAATGACGGGAGTTGTTAATTGAAATCTGCTTCCCAAAGACAGAATGGGCAACAGAGTTTCATATGTGTTCACTATAATCATTGTAATCAGTTCAACATGTGTACAGAAATTCCATATAAATCAGTGTATGACTCCTACTGAACATACAAAGACGTGCCAAAAGTATTCTGTCAATGTAATGTTTTACTATATATTTCATATAAAACCACATTATTTCAAAACATTATTCCAAAACCAATTCTTGTTCGATTTTTACCAACAAAGGTAGAATTCAATGTTGTTTTACACTATATTTTCAGCATAGTTTTATGATATAAACATTTTAAGAGTTCACAAGTTAAACACAAAACAAAATATTGAACGTAAAAAACGTAATAAAACTATAGTACTTTTGAAGACATATAATTTAAGTTTGTGTTTAAATCGTGAATATATAAAATATGTGCTTCAAAAAAATATTTTAAAATAATCACAGAAAACTACATACATTCTCTCTTTGGTTTGTAAAAAAAATCATCAACACGAATAAGAATTGACTTTGAAATAATGTTTTGAAAAAATGTGGTTTTATATGAAATATATAGTAATATATTACAGTGACCGAATACTTTTGGCACGTCTCTGTAGATATGCCAAAAGTATTCCTTTATTAAATGGAACACGACGAAAATCATTTAAGATATGTTTCCTTTCGATTTATGACTTCATAGAAAAAAATTCCCTTCTTTATTTTCTTTATATACCCTTCCTATAATTCAAATTCCTTGGTCGTGACATTGAAGTTTTATTTGTGAAATGTCCAAAATTACTACGTGAAGTTACCGGGTTTCATTGCTGAAAAATAGAAGACAGGAAACCCATTAACGTCAAAATTTGATAATTATAGTTTTAATGCAAAAATGTACAAAGTATATTATTTAATTAGCTATTAAGGCCAAACTTGCGAATCATGATGCAAACACAACAAAGGAACGTCTTGGTCGCACCATAGCAACATGTGAACGTAAAAATGACGGAACGCTATGTAAGGTCTGTTTTTCTGTCGTTATTGCTTTTTGTCATCACATCATCAGGGCAGAACGCTATTGTACGACAAAGTGCCGAAACTACTGCAAAATATAGTTAAATATTGCTCCGTTGTTAAAGCGTTAGAGCTCTTCAATTTTGTTTTGGCGTTATTGTGGTATGGTGTTTTATCGCTATGGGGCGACAACAGAACGAGAAAACAACCATCAGATTAAATTGAATCTCACCCCATCGCTATATCGTTATAACGTGGATATAGAACGAAGACGCGAGATATAATTCCAGTGGTATTGTTTAAGCATTTATGACCATAACAAAAACAAACTGCAGTATTAGATAAATACCAATTTATGAACAATTGTTAAAACTATTTGACTTTTTAGAAATATTAATTTTTGTGATTTAGTAAAGGTGTTATAGCTAATAATTCATTTTTATATCTGTTCATGTGTTATACTCTTTTGTTTACATGTTACTCACCTTTCAACATTGCCGGACAGTCGGGGTATAATACATTGCACCTATCACCTGTACAACAAGCTTGACAAAATACCAAGTCATTCCCAATTCGTTTTCTATGATCTGGAACAATCGTTACTTCACCAAAGGCTGTCTCCTCTTTTATTTTGGCTTGTTCGTAGCATTTCTTGAAAATAAAACCAGAAATGCAATTATGGCATTGTTTTATGATACATTGAAAAGTAAAAATACACGCGCTCATGACTGTTCCACAATCTAATCGAAAAAGCGTATAAACATTTGGTACAAGCACGTCAATAAACAGTGGCGGTATCAAGCTAATGCTATGGCCTCAAAACCTTCCATATTAGTGTAATTTTTCAGCTATGCGCGAAGTATAGCATAGAAAACACGTAATTCAATTGTATTGACATATGTTTTGAAATACGTGTGTATATTAAAATGAGCATATAGAGTCATATAAGTTCCCGACTTTAACTGGTGAGGATCCGTTCAAATCATTTGTTACCCAATGTCCAATAAAACATTTATTTTGTTCTATGCATTACTTGTAGACTGGGAAAGATAAAATGTGTGTATTTTTGTTCTATACATTACTTGCAGACTAGGAAAGATCAAATGTGTGTATTTTTGTTCTATACATTACTTGTAGACTAGGAAAGATCAAATGTGTGTATTTTTGTTCTATACATTACTTGCAGACTAGGAAAGATCAAATGTGTGTATTTTTGTTCTATGCATTACTGGTAGACGAGGAAGGATCAAATGTGCTTCTTTTTTTTCTATACATTACTTGTAGACTAGGAAAGATCAAATGTGTGTATTTTTGTTCTATACATTACTTGTAGACTAGGAAAGATCAAATGTGTGTATTTTTGTTCTATACATTACTTGTAGACTAGGAAAGATCAAATGTGTGTATTTTTGTTCTATGCATTACTTGTAGAGTAGGAAAGATCAAATGTGTGTATTTTTGTTCTATACATTACTTGTAGA
>MJUT01055632.1:23162-50842 GCA_002080005.1 Gigantidas platifrons | reverse complement strand
CTATACATTACTTGTAGACTAGGAAAGATCAAATGTGTGTATTTTTGTTCTATACATTACTTGTAGACTAGGAAAGATCAAATGTGTGTATTTTTGTTCTATACATTACTTGTAGACTAGGAAAGATCAAATGTGTGTATTTTTGTTCTATACATTACTTGTAGACTAGGAAAGATCAAATGTGTGTATTTTTGTTCTATACTTTACATTTTTACATTTGTACTTGTAGACTAGGAAAGATCAAATGTGTGCATTTTTGTAAACTTGTTTTTAATAAAGTATGTATAAACAACATTATTTTTACATCTATAAAATATATGTTGCTTGATCTTAATTAAAAAACTATGATTAAATATACATGTAACATATTACTTACCGACTTCGCTTCACATCCAACATCATATGAGAGTGTGACGTGACTGATGTATGCCTTCAAATAGCATGCCTGTAAGTAAGAGATTAGCCATGATAGTCTATTAAACGTGTAATTCTTATAAAACAAAAATAATCAAACAAACACAAGACAAGAACAAAAATAAAACAACAAAATAAAAAAAACATATAACTATAAAATTCTTTGCCATTATTATTATACGATACAAGTTTATTAAATGTCAAATGAGAAATTAAACTAAACTGATTTTAGTTAACTTAACATTTGATATATCGATATGGGGAAACATACAAAATGTACATACATTATAATGATATGACTGTAAAACCAGATATCGACAGAAAGAATTTATGGACTTTTCTACTGATAGTATTAAGGCTTCCGCTCAAATGTAAAACAGTTTTTAATCCATGTCTGCTGATTTCCTTATTACATTAATATGACTCTCCACTTTTCTTTAAAATTTATTTTTCTTAGATGTACTATGTATGTTAGAAGCAACGGTGGTCTAGTACAAAGTGGTCATCATCATCATCATTTCATTGAAAATTAACTTGTTCTCGCCATGATATAGCTGAAAAATTGCCGAGTTGGCGTTAAACAACAATAACTCACTCACTCAATCAATACGGTATTTTCGGGTTAAAGCGGTTTTCAAATTGGAGGTACCATTGGCGTATCGTAGCAACTAAACAACAGGCATCTAAACTTCCGGTTTGTCAGCATTTATCAACAGATTACGTTTATCATTATTATCATGGATATTCAGTAGATTTCTTCCGATGGCAGGTTCCCGATCTTAAGGAATATTTACAGTATAGAGGCATAACATGTCATTTGTATAGAAAACATGAATTAGTCAAGTTATGTGAACTTGCCCAAGATTAATTAGATCTAGAGAAAATAACGTCAACAAATGACCACGAACTTTCACAAGTAAACAGGAGAACAATAACGGAGAACGGTGTAACACAGGTTGTGTGTGAGATCGGACAAGTGCCGATATAGTCGTCGGATTTAAAACTGTTGCCTAATATAGAACAGTGTGATATACTTATATATTTATTAAAAAAGTGTGATTGGAATGATGATCGCCTCAAACTGTACAAAAAAGACAACGGATATTCTTTATTTAAATTTTCCACGCTTCCTTCCATCAGATTTACACTGAGGAAGACAGCACCAGTCCTTACAAAGCTTGGGCCTTTCCATTTTTGCCGTGAATGACGTTGTATTTACATTCACGTCAGACGTTGCTACCCAAACCGGAAGTAATGATGCCTGCAGTTTACGTCAAATCACGTGATCAATAAACGAAAAAACCGGAGTTTCTGCCGGAATGGAAATGACTAGAAAATATCGTATTGACTTCTTACCTCATCATCTTGACATTTACTAAAGGTAGAACATGTTGTAAAGTTATGAATTGATTTACAATCTCCACAGTTATCTCCCGGCCTTTGAGCTGTAACACAAGGAAATATATTGTTAATTTAATCAAGGTGTTCCAAATCAATTGTAACTAGATTAACACGACGGGTGTCACTAGTGGAGCAGGAACTGCCTTCCCTTCAGGAGCACCTGAATTCAACCCCTTGTTTTAGTGGGTTTCGAGTTACTCGATCTTTAGTTTTATGTGCATGTTTTCTGGATCGTTTTTGTCCTTTTGTCCTTTTTCTTTTTGGCCATTGTGTTGTCTGCCCTTAGATTTACGGATTCTGATTAGTCATTTTGTATTTTTAAACTCTTCTTGTATTTGATTTTACTAACGACTATAATCTTCTTGTTAAATATATCATATCTCTCACTACAGACGTCATAGCTCGTATTAATGACGTCACATCTCCTAGTAATAAATAAACATTATACGTATATTCCAAGTATAAATGTTAATGGTACATTTTCCTGCAGTGTTACTTTGAGGTTTTCCCCGATGATAATATTGATTAACAGAGACGTCGTGGAGATTTTCCCGCATTCCAAACCGATGACGTCACGAAAGCAGAACCGACAAAAGTGCATGTACATCTTGTATCACAATTATATACGATACAAGGGTTTGTAACTGATGATGTGTATGTAATGGTTAACACCCTGTATTTCACTAGAATACATACTTTATGTTAGTTAATATTTCCGAATATCTCATGACACAATAAACAATCTGAAGAGGAATTGCATAAAACCAGGACTATGCTCCACACTTACCTGCCTGACACAGATTTGCGTTGCAACGCACGGAATCACAACATTCAAAACATCCAACAGATCGCTTACGCCCTAAAATACCCGCTACCAATTGGCATACCTTTGAAAAGTACCAACAATAATGATATACTATCAAAAGACTGAAATTATATTGATGTAATCCAACGAAGTAGAAAGGATAGAAAATAAATGTCCAATTATTGATGCTGAAATATAATACATTAGCTTTCTTTATTTTTATTATATTTGTCAGTCTCACACACAATTATGAATTTTCATCATCTTCCGAAAAGTTTGAAAATAAAGATGAATGTTACTAAGCAAAATAAGACAAAAACATTCTTGTACTTTTGGAAGATTTTTTTAATAATGAATTAAACTATAGCTACCAATCTGCAAAATAACATAACCGGAATATAGTTATACTTCATACGGTCATTGTGGTAGTTTTCAGTCACAATTGTCTTTTTTTTCATTTGACGATACATTGAGGGAATGACTCAGGTATTATATCCATATAAATATTTCCAGTATTATGATTCCCTTGTCTATATTGTTGTCATGTAAACAGACGACCGATTCAATGAATGCAATGCCGACCATACACGTAACGATTACGGGAGATCATAGGCTCGTTCCTGTATCGGGTAAAATTCGAATACCATAACTATAATATTGTTATTTGATGTCCATCTGCTACATTGTAAGTACATTGCACTTAGAAGTGGGAACAAGCCTGGTTTGCTCAAAATCAAGACAATATGGCCAACCCAGCGTGCTGATCTGACACCTACCAGGCGGCATCATCATCACTATCATTTCATTAAACAATGCTTTGCTTTAGTCAAGATGTAGATAGAAACTTGCCAATTCATTCCTCAAACAGGAAGGTTGTACTAATATTATCGTCTTACGACTTGCTTTGTATTTGATTCGTTTTGTACAACAAGTGGATGCTCTATCAATCGAGATATTCCCTGTAGCGGAGAAGATATGCCAGATTTATATATCTCGTGATTCGCTTCCTTTGATCTAGCTTAGTAATGTTATAGTTTACCTGTTTAGATTTACATCCGGCATTAATCACTATTTCCAAAGCAGGTGTGGTAGCCTTTTCTAAGAAACATTCCTTTAAAGAGTAATTACATATCAATAGCATAAATTGTTGTATCATACGACTATAGTAAAGCCTGTCTTAACCTAACATTCTCCAGACCTTTTTTTCCAACATTCCAAAACTAAAGTTAAAGCAGTGATGGTCAACAGTTTAACCAATACCAGCAAACGGAACAACGAGAGGTGTATCACCTACTGAACACAAAAACGATTAAGCCATATGACGTTGGGAATCTAAGTCCTGACTAGGGACAGCCACAATAATGTATTTGAAATATTAAAATTGCACACCTTTCTAATTAAGGTGGACTATAAGTTCATAATTTATCTTGTGAAGGTAATAAGACAGTTTCATAATAACTCTCTGTTGCTTTGTGGTTTGTGAATGATCTCTGCGCTACCGTTAATTGGTTAGTAAACAATAACCATAATAAGCTTAATGTATTTGTGTGTTTAATGGTGTCTGTGTTACCACTTACTACGATATTAATTTTGTAATTGTTCCGACATTGTAATATTTCTTTTCCCTTTTATTATCCAATATACTGGGAACTAGTGACCAATGAAAAGTATTTATTTAATATTAATAGTGTCTTCGCTACATACAGGTGTATATTTGTATTTTTACCGTCATGTGGTTGGACAATTTATTCTTTAATATATATATGTTAAAGCTTATATAGAAACATAATATATTTTTACACGGCAATATCAGCTGTGAATATATTCATTTGATTTTCAAAATAGAAATCGTCACTTTCTAACATCCAAACTTTATTAATCATTACAGAAATACCTACATATGACGAGTTGTATAATAAAAACGATGTTCGGTTCGTCTTTACCTCCAGTTGTTTGTAGGAGGGCTGATGTTTTATTTACGTTATTTGTGTTTGTTCGGTTCGTCTTTACCTCCAGTTGTTTGTAGGAGGGCTGATGTTTTATTTACGTTATTTGTGTTTGTCTGTACATAGTGGTGTCCAACACATTTTGTGTTGGTTATTTTTTTATTTGTTTTATCTTCGTCTTGTATACCATATGTTCCCAATTTCTCTTGGTTGTCCATTTTTGATTGCCCCTCGGTATTCTTTAACTTTTGTGGAATTGTAATGGTTTGACATTTAACACATTAATATATCTAATATTACCTCCGTTGGGTCGCACTCTATTTCTTGAGTACAATCGTCCACAGAATTGGCCTTGTCACACTTTAAACATCGGGTCGCTATCAAAAATATATACAAAGTTAGCACAATTAGTATTCCTGCAGGTACACTCTTGCTTCCGAATACAACGTTAATATAAATGATGTTTATCTCGTCTATATTCGGAAAAAATATTGCAATTCATTAGATTATTATAATTCTTCTTTTTTGCCTTACTTTCACATATTTTCTTCAAGTCAGGTTTCGAAATATTGTAATGGCGACATGATATCATATATATATCGGATGCCTCGGTGAATATAATGTTCCATGTGTTGATCAAACCTTGTATTCACCTCATGGAAAGTCATCAATTGTATAATATTTCTACAAACACCCAACACATTAGTATCCTCTCAACTCTGAAGTCGCCAGCAATAGTAGAAACCAAACGTTGGTATTTTCGGGGTGACCACCGTCACCGACTACAAAAGATGGATAACCCGCGCAATCTTTTTTTTTCAAATTCTGTTAATCCTCAACCGTGACCATTAACCTACATTACATGGTCTGAAGGTCAAATGTCATGTGTTGCTTTCACTTATGACCATAACTAATCATCGAATTAAGAAATCATACAATATAGAACAAGAGTCAAATCATAAAAGTTTCTGGGAGTAAATTTCTTCTGTTTTGATATAATATATACTATGACTGACTAAGCGACAATAATCTTATCCAATTAATTTAAACTACAATCTTCAATCATATGCAAAATTGAACACATCGTAAGTAAGTTATATTAAGAATTTCATACAGAGTGTAAATATATATTCATAGTGAAAACTGGCTTCTGGTAACAGCTAGTATCAACAACTGTTGATTGATTTTGGTAATATGTAGTTCTACTATTCAAGGATTTTTAAATGTATCTAAAATAGTTTCTCATTTCTTTGGGTATCTAGAGTACCTACTAATTTTTCAAGTGTATCCGAGATGGGTGTATCCATTTCTTGAAATACACGCGCAACGTCTTCTCTTGGTTTGATTTAAACTGGTGTCCTGTGTTACTTAATTTTATGATCTAATCACGTTACAAATCATAGTAGCATAAGTAAGCGAGTAATACCTTGTTACGAATTACCGTTATTTATTATATAGATAGGTGTGAATTATGGAGATTTATCCGTGAAATAAATTCCGATATTTCACATGTGAAATATCAGTTTTTTCCCGCCAGAACTACTTTTAGACAACCTTAAATGTAGTGGTTACGTCCCTTATTGTGTTACGGTGAATACACACATGATTGTAAACTGAAACAATTAAACAAATGAAAAAGTTTTAGTACTTTTATAAATTATTTTAATTGAATCATTTTATTGATACATTAAAATCGAACACTTGCTTATTCTAAATCGAATCATTTCACTAGCATAACACAACAGATTTAAATATAAACAAACAACGGCATTGTTAAAAGTGCATTGTAGATTGTCAGTTTCCTAATTCCTTTCACCACCCCTTTTCAATGAAAAATCGTCTGCTTTGAACAATCGTAAAATAAAAAAAAAACAAACAAAATTTCTGATCATTTTGACGCATATACGGCAGCTGTAGTCTCCAAATTTTTAGAAGAAAATGATTTTGACTTGGAAAACTTGTGGAAATGCAAGAATTTAATATTCTAGATGTCCAAACAAATGTTCCAAATTCCAATGGCAAAACAAATGAAAATGTATATCAAACTAAAGCCCAGTCGGGTAGATTTCAAAACGTTTCATTTGAGGACATTGATTCATTCCTTAGTTCGAATTTTGTTACACATGAAATACACACGACTCATACAATAATAACACATCGTGCCTGGTTCCTCGGATAAATAGGACTGACATTAGTCACAATTGCAATGAATTTTTCCACAACAACTTTACAAATCCGCCCATATTCAAATAAAATTCAGAAACTCGTCCTTCATTTAAATTTCCAATTTTTTTCATCGAAGCGACAACACTTGAATGTGCGGCCATATTGATTACACACTATCATTGCTCGTAGATTCATACGCGTGGAATGAAATATACAAATTAAATTAAATAATATAAAAGACATTTTGGAAGTCTATATAATAAACAGTATAACTAATAATAGATTTTGAATATCAAAATAAGACCACTCCTGACCGAATACGCATTAAGGATTAAACTCGTGGACGGAACAAGTTCCGCCCACACGTTTAAATCCTTATGCGTACTTCGGTCTCTCGATGGTCTTATTTTGATATTCAAAATCTACGATTAGTTATACTATATTTATCTGTTAAAATGCAAGTATTTAATTGCATACTCTTTCTGTATGTTATTCTAATTTACACTCGAAATGTCACATTTACACATAATGTATCGATTCAGCACTTACTAACTTGTTCTTTTCATAATTATATCTTATATACTAGTTCATTTGCACTAAGTATTAATAACTCTATTCAACTTACCTTCCAGATAGTGGGTTGTACACAACACCAGAAAAAATATCACTCCTATAATCAAATTGAAGCTCAAAGTAAACGTTGGTGAATAGGTACATAGGTACTATTCTGACCTTTATACAAAATGTATTGGACATCACCTTAGGTTATGACTATATTTGATTATTCGCCCTGTTTTATTTTTTATCTCTTGTTGTAGAGCACTGCATAACGTACGTGTGTGTGATTTGTTATTGTAACAAACTGTTATTGAGGTAATTACTTAGAAAACAAAAAAATACCACAATGTTGGAACAGTTACATTATATAAATAGCATATAGTTGAGAGGGTGATAGATCAGATTGTTACCCTGAGAAAAAAAACGTTGTTAACTGAGGCAAAGCCGAGGTTGAAAATGTCTTTTTCGAAGGGTAACAATCTGATTTATCACCCCCTCAACTATATGTTATTTAATTTATTATACTGAATGTTTTCACTTCCTCGTTTGCAATGATGTTTTTTTTTCATTTTAATGTTTCAATTGATTCATAATCATCAAATTGAGGCTCTAAATGAGAGGGTGGAGTAAAAAAAAATGTTACCCGCCGAGCCATGTATCAGAGCAGAATTTTACCCTCGTCTTATCCAATAAAATTACAGCTTACATACATGAAGTATAATAAAATCATATAAAAATAATCGTAGAAACAGATGCAATATCGATTCCCCCAACATACAAATACCAGGTCGCTCATTTTCTTTCTTTGTACAGGCACTTCAAGAAATAAAAATATGGCGGGAACAGTATGTATCATATTTATCCAGATATGTTAGGAATTGTAAGCAAGAGATTTTGAATATCTCAAATTGACAAGAAATTATGTTGTTGTTTATTTTTTTGGTGAATTTATGTTTTAAAATGTGAAACAATATTATTAAGATATCATATTTAACAGGCAATTTCAAATCTAGTAAAAATCAAGTGATTCGATTTTTTTTTGTGGCACGTGAGTTCTTTTACAAACATGCTTAATCTTGCGTGTTTTTCAATTTGAAAAATACATGTACAATGTTCCTCTCTGAAGTCAACACTCCCTCAACTGAGCTAAATCATATCTTCACATAGTGGAAAATAATATGATGTTACTATTATTAATTTAACATTCGTTAGCGACGATTTACGCTTGCAATATTAACCTGCATATTAATGATTTGTTTATAATTATCCAGATATTTTCTTTGTTGATTCAGGATCTTTGTGATGTCCACTACGATTTTGGTATAACCTCTGTCTTCGTCTGGGCTGCCATTTGTTTTGTAGAGAGTACTTAACACTATTTCCGTTTTAGATGATGTTCATGTAGTTTAACAGTAATACGACGGTCGCCACTTGTGGAGAAGATAATACTTGCCCTGTCAGAGCTCATACGTTATGTCCCCTTTTCTTTGTGGGGTTCGTGTTGTTCAATCTTTATTTTTCTGAGTAATGGTTTTAGATGAATGTTTGTCTTTTTGTCCCTTCATTTTTTTATTATATTTATTGCATATCCATTTTATTATGCAATTTTGTGTTCTCAACAACATAGGGTGGTATAAACCCAAATGATATTTTTATCTGTTTATTTAAAAGTCTTATAATTTACTTACCAAGATTAACTTTTTGCATCATGTAAACTAAAACGAGAACAATTACGTAGAAAGTATATCATCCACATTTATGCACCCATTCTTTTATTAATTTCACATGCAAACAGCATTAGGTCTGAGAGAAAAAAGATGTTTCTCTAATTTACTGTGTTTTTGATGTTTCAAAGTACCCTTTGTTTCTGGTCCCTCATTGTTCACTGCTCAGCGAGGCATTGCCACCTGATCACTGACTGTGAGAGATCAGAGTATGTTTTGCATTTTGATGTGCATGTTTGTATATTTTTATTATGATAGTCGGTTCAAGAGCTCTTCAGAGCTCATATTTATTTGTTTACTTGTACATACCATGCCGACTTTAAATAAAGTTTACTTACTTACTTACTTACTTACTTACTTACCCTAATGTCACCTCTTGTCATAAAGCAAACGACTTATCGGTTGACGATATAAAACATTGACTTGAAGATATATTGGTAAACATGATAAAGTATGAACACAATACAATACAAAACTAAAGACGCAACACGGATCCCGCCAAAACCCGGGGGTGACCCTATGAGCCCGCAAAGGGTAAGCATCTCCTGCTTCTAATAGAGCCCCCGCTGTGTTACTCATATAGTTAAGTCCAATATAAATGTTGGCGGAAGAAAAAATCAACGTAAAAGAGAAACGATCCATTGTCATTTAATATATGGATATTTCGTAACCAAAAATTATGAAGAATTATAAAGATACCGAACAAATACATTTAAAACAATTGCATACTTTAATGTGTATTTAAAACAAATAAATATTAAGATATGAATTTAAAAACAATAAAAAAGGTCGATTAATGTGAAGTTACCTTATGTATGTCACTCCGTAGTCACGAAGAAGAATGTACTAGATATCTCAAAGATAAGGAATGACAAACCCAACGATATCATGTTTATAAATAATACAAAGCTAAACATGTTCGTCAATACTATTTATTTACTCACTGCGCAGCGTTTAAAAGGTTACCAAGAAAGTACTATAATATATATTTTAACGTTAAACCAAATTTGGCCGAGGTCAAAGTGTCATATACGTTTATTTTCTGTTGTGCACATTAGGAATTAATTATACACAAGCAAACAACATGCAATATATTTTCAAATAAATTTATTAATTCAGTAACAAATATAGTAAAAACAGCATAAACAATGCAACAGAGAAATCTAGAGAAATTGATCAGACATGGACACGGATTTTGGGGAAGGGATATGAAATCTGGACAATTGCCCATGCCCCCAGTTGCTATGCAGTCCCTGTAGATCGACCAATAGTCAAAGTCCACTGTAGCAGCCACCATTACTATTATTCAAATTCAGAAAAAAATCTTATCAAGCAAGAATTTCCAATAAAAATTTAATATCAAGATAAAATATTTCTTGCTCATGAAATGTATTTGACCGCGAAAATTAGTACTTTTACAGTATTTTTTATTACAAAATATCTTCAATCAAGCCACCAACCATACACATGCTGTTGTTTTGTGCTCTTAAAATATGCATAATATTTATTTGAAGTATATAGTATACTTTAAATAGAAACTTATCGATTTGAAATGATCTAGAACCCGTTTTTTTACAATGTGTTCTGAAAGTGACGAAACATTTACGCTGGCTGTGAGTAACGCTTACAGTACATATCTACTTCATAGTTTGAATTGTTTAAAAGAGAGTGTCAGAAAACTGACAGTAGAAGTAACGTCAAATGTTTTCCCTTTGTAAATTTTCCTATTTTAGATAGTAATATTTCTTCTGCTTCTCTGTGTTATAACATGTATTATTACGTATAATATGCTGTCTAGGGTTTACCTATTACCGGCATTTTATATATAGTTATAGCATAGCAAAATGTTGTCATTCCAAATTACAAGGTTGGTTGTGTTTTAGTGAGGTTCGTCTTTATCGATCTTTAGTTCTATGTGTTTGTTTTGTAGATCGTTGTTTGTCTTTTTTCTTTCGGCCATTGTGTTGTCTGTTCTTCTTCGATTTACGGATTCTGATTACCCCTTTGGTATCTTCAAACTATTCTTGTCGTTTCATTGTAGTATCATATTTTCTTGTCTCAGCTAGTAACACGCATGTTTGAAGTGTCATATATTTACAACAGTCATGCACGAGGCAGAAATGACTTGCAATGTCGAACACGTAACCTTTTTTTTGTGTGAGTTCGTGTTGTCTGGTTAACCTTTATTGGCGTGTGTTTATTATATTATATTGTGCTCAAGTCTCCCGTTAATTACAGAATGGTTTTTATTGTATTGTTTATTTCATCAGTACCCATTTATTTTGTTTGTAAATTGAATTGGTGTTCATTGATTTTGTAATATAGTTAATATGTATTTCTGTAGTTTTCACCCACACATATAGAGTTGTATATATTTATGTCAAATAATTTTTATAACTTGTATTTTGGAATGTTTATGGAAACTAAATTTATATACATCACATGACTTATTCCATTGTTTGTGCTCGTCCTTAGTTGGTTTTTTTTTTTAATTTCGATCAAAATCCACACAATTCAAATTTTATATTGTTTTATTTATTTATGAAACAAAGTTTTGCGCCTTGAACAACAAAGTAATGAGCCACCCACGTCATATTAATATGCATGGAATGCAAAGATTATTGGTGATTTTGTAACACCATAGGCCTCATGAAGGTTCTTTACATTTTAAATTGATTGTTAATTTTGTAACCAGGTAGGTCACTGACTTGAATATATCTTATTCCGATACATCGCTTTCGTACAAACACTGCTAAAATCCTCAGTCATCTCTGAACATCATTATGATTTATCCTAAAATATTAAAATATCCGTATATGGTGGTAGCACAGAAATGCTGCAACTTTGAATAATAAATCTAAATGACTATTTTTGTATATTTTTGCCTGTTTTTTTTAAACTTATTTTAAAAGTTAATGTGCACCATTTCATGCATTGTGTTTTTCTCTCTAATATAATTAGGTTACGATTACCCTGTCCAATCTATTTTGAATTAATTATAGATTATAGATAGTTGTCTCTAACCATTGTTAGTTATGATAATTATGAACAAGCACCTATCAGTATGGTTCAATTTGTCTTATGCCCATTTACAGCTATACACTTTACCAATATATTAAACACGTCAAAGTGTCGCTGAAGCTGTGAAGTTTTGTTCCTTATGTTTTCTCTAGCATATCTTCAGCACTAACATGTTTTATTATGTATACCGATGTGTGACAATTTCACTTCTTAAAGACTAATGTATTAATACAAAGGTCAATCTGCCTTAGGCTTAGGTAACCTTAGATGATTTAAATCATCTTTATTAGTCATTTGGTTTCCTGGCTCCCAAAGATTTGATATTATACAAGTTCATCGTAAGACATACAAAGTGAACAATAGACAACTTTGAAACAACATTGTATTGCCAATATTTTCTTTAGCAACTGACAAAATACTTTTCAACAAGGTGTTGATATCTTTCGAAAAAAAGATGTTCAACAGTGAAATGTGATAATGTGACCTTCGACTGTAGCCATGCGTACTTCGAACAGATTGATATAATACAATTTATCAGAGACGTACGGAAGGTTGATGGCTTTCGTGTGCATGTTCTCAATCCAAAGAGCTAACCATCATGATATTACTCACTTATTTTGTGAAAGTTACTGAAAGTTCATATGCATTATTCATTATAGGGATATAGTAGTTTTTTGTAAAATGTATAGTAATATCATATACCTAATGATCTTGTAGCATTTATAACATTATATTATATGACATGAAACTTTAATTTTATTATGCTATTTTGAAACAAAACGACTTTATAAACATTAATTCGCATATCAATCTGCTTGTGTCTGTTTTTCTACAATAATGTCAGGGATATTTGGCTGTGAGGACGAATCGGGGATATTTAGCTGTGTAGACGGATTTTCAATTCCATTGTGAACTTTATTTCGCTCTTTGTAATATCTAAAAAATAAAACAACTTCGTGTTATCAAATTATATATATAAATATACATATTGTTCATTTTGTCCCTAGCAATTCAGTGGTTGTCTTTTTAAAGTTTTAAAGTTTGGTTTTTCCCGTAGTTGCACCTCAGATTGTTGTGATTGTTTTTATTGTTGACTTATAAAACTAATAATGGCAAAATTAATTATCGTACAAGTCGATAATAGTGGAAATGTGGTTTGATTGGTTTATAGTCTTTAACGCCACTTCAACAATATTTCAGTTATATCGTGGCATTGAGTTTTAATGGTGGAGAAAACTACCGTAGATCACTGATAAACTTTATCACATAATGTTGTGGCTGAACTGATAAGAAACAGATCAAGCTTTATTAAGTATCTTCAAATGTAGAGTCAAAACTATTCTATTAATGTTCATCATGTCTAACGTAATGTTCAGTTTGCCGTAATCACAATCTCGACCCTTCCACATTGGTGACTTATCACTGGATTTGTAACAAGAGTAACACGAAAAGTGTCACTAGTGGAGCAGGAACTGCTTACTCTTATGGGGTTCCCGAGTACACCCCAGGTTTTGTGAGGTTCGTGTTGCTCAATATTTGTTTCTGATTGGTATTTTGTAGATTATTGTTTGTCCTTCTTTTGGCCATTATATTGTAAGTCCTTCTTCGATATATGGCTTCTGAATACCCTGTTCTCTACAAACATTTATGTTTGATTAAAGCTTCTGAATGTGGAATCACATATTTAGTGCATCAATCATTCGTATTACATTAAATATGTACCCAACAAATGCGCTTACATAATGTAATTGTAGGAAAATTATATGCAAAATGCAATTGTGTATGGTAAACAAAATAAAGCATGCCAATTTGCCATATTGGTTGACAAGAGGGAAGTATGACTTGCTGATGGTTTTGATAGATTAGCGACATTGTGCTTGTGATTTCAATATTTACATCTAATTTACTTACTTTCGGGTCAAACCAGTTCCAATGGCTAGAAGAGTAACAAAGAACATTACTCCAACGATAATCCCCGCTATAGTACCCCCAGATATACCACTATCATTGCTTGATCCATTCTACAAAGATTACATCGTTTATCTGTATTGAAGATTTTTTTTCTAGCACAGTTGGAATATCACAATATAATAATGGCAAATTTACATTATATGTCTCTTTATATTGATGTAGAACAAGTCGATTGTATATTCTACCATCGTTTTATCATAAAATCAGTGTTCGAAAATTAAAAGATTGTATCTATAATCACTCTCATAGAGATCATTGATTACTCTTATTCATTCGGAAATTAAAACCACCATCCGACTCATTGATATCCCATTTCCTTTGAACTATTGATGTTGCTCTATAAACAGTTACACCACTCTATGACCAGTTGGTGTTGCTTTACATACCAGATCACAACACTTAGTGATTTTTTCTTATTTATACTATAGTTAACTGACAAATGTGTGAAAATTTTACTTTTTACAACAACTGAATATATAATTTTGAAACAAGTACAGTAAAATACTACACTTAAGAAGTGTACAGTCACAAACGTCATTCTGAATCGGGGTCACTGAATGTTAAAGGTAAAATTCTTCTTTTTTTTCCCATTATAATGAGAATAGTCGTTTTGCCGTTTCATTGTTTGTAGTTAGTTTATTTATGTTGGAAATTGTCAAATAGAAATCATATAGAAAAAAAAGTAGCCCCGAAAACAAAATGGCTAGAGCGGGTGAAAATAAAAACGATAATTTCGCTGTGAAATTATCGTTTTTATTTAACTCGGAAAATTCTGTAACTCACAGATAACAATATAATCATTTATTTTATACCTATTGGTCACAATTAACCAAACATTCATTACCTGCTGGGATCTTTTTGATGTCGTTGATTGAAGATTGCAAATCTTTTGTTTTAAATTTCGTGTGTACTGATCGCTATAATTTTGTCCGTTTGAAGACATTACTATCTGAATTTCACTATTCCTGCAATAATATGCTCACTTATGTTATATATGTTTTAGAACGATTATATACATAGTACTTATATTATAAGGACTTCAAACAATTAATACTGATTGCTAAAAAAATAATGCAGATAAAATATCAAGTTTATTATGTAAATTTGTTATTATTTGTTATTTCTGGCTTGGAACCTTACATCATCCTCATTGTGAAAATGTGATTTTTTATGTTCTAAATACCAAAAATGCTGAATACTAATTACTGAATTTAAAAACAACAAGACTTGGACATTCAATGATCTTACACTATTTGCATATTATATTAATGGGCGACGAGTATCCTTAGTGGGGCAGGAACTGCTTACCCTCCCCGAGCACTCGAGTTCATCCCTGATTTTAATGGCGTTTGTGTTACTAAATAATTAGTTTTCTGTGTAGTGTTTTGTAAATTATTGTTTGTCTTTTTGTCCTTCTTTGATTGACAGCTTCTGATTACCCCGTTGGTATATTCTAACGTTTCATCTTACATATTATAGATCACCACCATAGCTATCACTATTAAAAGATCTTTCTCATCTTGATAGCTTTGACTTACACATACTTATTGGTGTAGACCTAAAACGTAATTGACTAATGGCTGTTCTTAATTTTATTGTTTTCTATTCATTCAAAAAGTTTAAAGTTACGTCATATATATAATTGGGTAGATTTTAATAGGTATTAACGGCGTGACAAAGTGTACTCGATACTCTATGTTAAAGTTTGTCAGCTTCTAATACAAGTTCGTTTAGCGTCCGATCAAGCAAAAACGTTACGGTATATCTGTGTCACAAATGACAAAGGATATTTTTCGTTTGTCATAAACACGATCCCGGATGTTCCTCATTCTTCAATTGCCACCGGTTTTTCACGACTGGTACCACTAGTGGAGCAGGGACCCTTCTAGAGTACTTAAATTTATCCTTGGTTTTTCGTGGGGTTCGATTAATTGAGCTGGTAGATGAGATGTGGCCAATACACCACGCCATGATTGGAGATTCGAACTCACTACTTTAGTGGTGATAGGTCTGATTATAAATCCAACTATCTAACGATCACAACGACCATGACCACGACGTCCCCTGTAGCATCGGTAGATAATGATGCATTGGTAGATTATGTATGTTTCAAGATGTTAAAGCTAAACAAAGAACATTGTCCATTACCGTCATACCTTGATGTTATGTTGACAAAAGTTACATTTATGTGTTCCTGTTCCAGCAGTTTTCTTATGCCAGGCTTGTCATAAATCGAGTTGTCAACTGATCTCAAAGTCATATATAGTTTATCTAGTAATATAAATATATATCGATACAAATATATGTTTGTTTTATTGCAAACTATATTTACTCGAAATAATAACCATAATTCATTATTTTCAAATTATATTTAGCTGTTTTCTGTCTCCATACATACTTATGTTTCAAGAGAAGTAACTGCTACAATAATTTGTAGACTTGCCACATAATGTTTTTCTTAAATATTGTGGGAAGCTTCTAAATCCCTTTCACTCGCACCTGGTATGCAATGCTAGGGACAGAGTGCTTTGAGGACCATTTAATGTTTTGTTTTTTTAAAGTGTCTAAATGAAATTCTACAAATAACACTCAATTTGAAAGATATGCGAACATTGAAAGATAACCAATGCCTAACTTCGCAATAGATATTAATTAAAGCAGTTAAGAATTAAAACACTAAAACCTATGCATTATATCATGTTGAACAGCAAGAGCAAACCTAACTACAACATATAAAGAATACGCTCTCGGGAACTATTTTAAAAGCTTTGGTCCATAAAACTAATTTATTGAGGTGCCTTTACCAAGCCACGAAAGTGAGCAGTTATGCTATTTAATATATATTTAGTTGATCACGAGGAATTTTCGGAGTTCATTATTTTTTTTAGGATAACTTCTTCAAAATGTTCAGAGATATCCATGATGATGTACATATATGCTTGAGGGTTTTACATTTCTATGTAGTACAAAAATGTATCTGTTGCTATGTCAATTACGTAAAAGGGGAATAGTGTAAATTTTCACTCTCTTGTATAAGCGGCATGAAACGGCTAAGAAAACTCTGATGAAATTTGGAATTGCTGTCAGGCAAAAACAAGTTCAATATGAAACCATTATCATTTCATGACACTCTATATGAATAATTTTTCGGAGATGAGTAAAATAATGAGCCGAGACGAAACAATAAATATATAGACCAATATGGCCAACATCATCATATTTAATATTAAATGACAGGAGATTGTTATTGGTGTTGTATGTATATATTCAACAAGACTATTTATAAATTGTGGCTTTGCTTGCCAAAGCGTTTGTAACCGTCCTTGCTATCCTTATATTTATACTGACATAATGTTCTTTTGATAACAGAACAAAGTACTCATCATTGCTATTTTTGAACAACTCATTCACGTCGTATAAAATGTATCTAAAACAACTTACCGTCTGCTGTGGTTATACTGACATCACATTGTATTGGTTTTGACCTGGACGACGGAAGCGGCGATGATGATTTCTTGTTAGTATTAGCAGTTGAAGGTGTTACCACTGCACGTTGTGTTGCAGCATGACTATTCGTCATCGACACATGTTTTGGTATCAAAATTGTTGTTGTTTTTGATGGAACAGTTTCCTTTGAGTTTTCCGCCCGTAATGTCGATAACAAAGTTTTAAGCTTGGGTGTTTCACCTATGGTATTATATACATATTCAGATGGACTGGTTCTCGGATAAATGTATTCAGACAATGTAGATGTTTGTTCCAATTGACTGGTTATGGTACCCAATGAAACGATTTCAGGATTGATAATTGGTTGGGATGTTACAATTTCATATTCCAACGAACTGAATGTTTTGGCTTGAGTCGTGGTTTCATAGTGGGTTTGACTGGTTATGTAATAGGATGCTGTTTTGTCGTGTTTTGGTTTACTAAATGAGTTATCTGATGATGTTGCCTCATATTCCAATTGACTAGTCGTGTCGTATGATGTCTTGGTGTCATATTCCGGTTGTCTAGTTGAGTAATCTATTGTCGTGATTTCATATTCTAATTGACTAGTTGTGTCATATGATTTAGCCTCATATTCAGATTGACTGGTTGTGTCGCGTGATGTCCTGGTTTCATATTCTGATTGACTGGTTGTGTCATCCAATGTCGTAGTTTCATATCCTGATTGACTAGTTGTGTTATCCGATGTCGTAGTTTCATATTCTGATTGACTAGTTGTGCTATCCAATGTCGTAGTTTCATATTCAGATTGACTAGGTGTGCTATCCAATGTCGTAGTTGCGTATTCAGATTGACTAGTCGTGCTATCCAATGTCGTAGTGACATATTCTGATTGACTAGGTGTGTTATCCAATGTCGTAGTTTCATTTTCTGATTGACTAGGTGTGTTATCAAATGTCGTAGTTTCATATTCTGATTGACTAGGTGTACTATCCAAAGTCGTCGTTTCGTATTCTGATTGACTAGGTGTACTATCCAATGTCGTAGTTTCGTATTCAGATTGACTAGTCGTGCTATCCAATGTCGTAGTGACATATTCTGATTGACTATGTGTGTTATCCAATTTCGTAGTTTCATATTCTGATTGACTAGGTGTGTTATAGAATGTCGTAGTTTCATATTCTGATTGTCTAGGTGTACTATCCAAAGTCGTAGTTTCGTATTCTGATTGACTAGGTGTACTATTCAATGTCGTAGTTTCATATTCTGATTGACTAGGTGTATTATCCAAAGTCGTAGTCTCGTATTCAGATTGACTAGTTGTGCTATCCAATGTCGTAGTTTCATATTCTGATTGACTAAGTGTGTTACCCAATGCCGTAGTTTCGTATTCAGATTGACTAGTTGTGCTATCCAATGTCGTAGTGTCATATTCTGATTGACTAGGTGTGTTATCCAATGTCGTAGTTTCATATTCCGATTGACTAAGTGTGCTATCCAATGTCGTAGTTTCATATTCTGATTGACTAGGTGTGTTATCCAATGTCGTAGTTTCATATTCCGATTGACTAAGTGTGCTATTCAATGTCGTAGTTTCATATTCTGATTGACTAGTTGTGATATCCAATGTCGTAGTTTCATATTTCGACTGACTATGTTTACTATCCAATGTCGTAGTTTCATATTCTGATTGATTAGGTGTGATATCCAATGTCGTAGTTTCATATTCTGATTGACTAGGTGTGTTATCCAATGTCGTAGTTTCGTATTCTGATTGACTAGGTATGCTGTCGAATGTCGTAGTTTCGTATTCTGATTGTCTAGGTGTGTTATCCAATGTTGTAGTTGCATATTCTGATTGACTATGTGTGCTATCGAATGTCGTAGTTTCGTATTCTGATTGACTAGGAGTCCTATGCAATGTCGTAGTTTCGTATTCAGATTGACTAGTCGTGCTATCCAATGTCGTAGTGACATATTCTGATTGACTAGGTGTGTTATCCAATGTCGTAGTTTCATATTCTGATTGACTAGGTGTGTTATCCAATGTCGTAGTTTCATATTCTGATTGACTAGGTGTACTATCCAATGTCGTAGTTTCGTATTCTGATTGACTAGGTGTATTATCCAAAGTCGTAGTTTCGTATTCAGATTGACTAATTGTGCTATCCGATGTCGTAGTTTCATATTCTGATTGACAAGTTGTGCTATCCGATGTCGTAGTTTCATATTCTGATTGACTAAGTGTGTTATCCAATGTCGTAGTTTCGTATTCAGATTGACTAGTTGTGCTATCCAATGCCGTAGTGTCATATTCTGATTGACTAGGTGTGTTATCCAATGTCATAGTTGCATATTCCGATTGACTAGGTGTATTATCCAATGTCGTAGTTTCATATTCTGATTGACTAGGTGTGTTATCCAATGTCGTAGTTTCATATTCTGATTGACTAGGTGTGTTATCCAATGTCGTAGTTTCGTATTCTGATTGACTAAGTGTGCTATTCAATGTCGTAGTTTCATATTCTGATTGACTAGTTGTGCTATCCAATGTCGTAGTTTCATATTCCGACTGACTATGTTTACTATCCAATGTCGTAGTTTCATATTCTGATTGATTAGGTGTTCTATCCAATGTCGTAGTTTCATATTCCGACTGACTATGTTTACTATCCAATGTCGTAGTTTCATATTCTGTCTGGTTAGGTGTGCTATCCAATGTCGTAGTTTCATATTCCGAATGACTATGTTTACTATCCAATGTCGTAGTTTCATATTCTGATTGATTAGGTGTGCTATCCAATGTCGTAGTTTCATATTCTGATTGACTAGGTGTGTTATCCAATGTCTTAGTTTCGTATTCTGGTGGACTAGGAGTGCTATCCAATGTCATAGTTTCGTATTCTGATTGACTAGGTGTGTTATCCAATGTTGTAGTTTCATATTCTGATTGGCTATGTGTGTTATCCAATGACGTAGTTTCATATTCTGATTGACTATGTGTGCTATCGAATGTCGTAGTTTCGTATTCTGATTGACTAGGTGTGCTATCCAATGTCGTAGTTTCGTATTCTGATTGACTATGTGTGCTATGTAATGTCGTAGTTTTATATTCTGATTGACTTGTGTAATCTGATGTCGAGGTTTTATTTTCCAACTTACTACTTGTGTAATCTAAAGTCGCTTTGTTGTATTTTGACAGATCTTTTGGCTTGGTTTCATATTCTAATTCACTAATTGTGCCATCTGTTGTTTGGATATGATATTCCGATTCCCTAGTGTCACGTGGTATTGTGCTTCCGTATTCACTTTCACTCGTTTTATAATCTAATGTCATTTTGTCGTATTTTGAATGACTAGATGTGTTATCAGATGTCATGGGTTTGTATTCTGATCCACTAATTATGCCATTTGATGTCGTAGTTTCGTATTCAGTTCGACTAGCTCTGTCGCCTAATGTCGCTTGGTCGTATTTTGAATGACTAGTCATGTTGTCTGATATCGTGGTTTTGTATTCAGCTTCACTGGTCGTGATATCTGGTGTGTTTGGCTTGTATTCTGCTTCACTAGTTGTTTCATCTGACGTCACAGATTCGTGTATCAATTGAATATTTTTGCCATCTGAAGTAGTGATTTTGTTATTCAAATGACTAGCTGTATCATCAAATTTCGTGGTGTCATATTCCATGTCACCTGTTTTGTAATCTATAAATGTGTCGTATTTTGAATAACTATTCGTGCTATCTGCTGTGGTGGTGGTGTTAAATCCTGATTTACTAGTGCCATCTGATATCGAGGTTTTGTATTGAAATTGTTTGGGTTGGTCAGTCGATGCGGTTTCGTATTCCGATGTTGTGGTAGTGCCATCTGATGTTGTGGTTTCATATTCCGATGGTTTAGTTGTGCTATCAAGTATTATTGTTTTTGATTGGCTATCGATGTCACCATATGTGGTAGTTTTGTAATATGTATGGAATGTGTAGTTACGTATATAATTAGTAGCACCTGTTTTGTTTTCCGAATGATTAGCTGTGTCAATTGATGCTGTCCTATAATATCTTCTTGTACTAATTAAATCATATAACATGGTGGTGGCCCATTTCCGTTCTGTAATACTAAACTTCACTGATTTAACGGTAGTATATTCTGAATGTCTGTTGTTGACATCTGGAGTAACGATTCCATATCCAGTTCTGCTTGTTAAGTGATTTGATGCGGTTGTTGTTGGAAGGTAAATTTTACACAAACGACCTACATTAAAGAGATGTAATGAATGTTGTTCGTTTTTCAATTATCTTCAATATATATATAATATTTCTATAAAAGTCATTACCTAATTAAAAGTAATATATCATATTTGCCATTATTTGTACCCTGTGTGTTTCAAAACCGTATTCGATTCATTTGTAATGTGTCCGCTGCAGATAGGGCATAGCAACATGTGGCAAATGACCTTACTCACAGTTCGTATGTAATATATATGGTTCATGTAATTGTAACTTTTATTGTTTCCTAAATAGGGAGGCGGGAATATTGGACTAAACATAATTGTTTTTTTTTTATAATCAAAATCTGATTATAATGTGATAAAGTTTAAAATAGACTTTTTTCTCCAAAACTAGACATTGTATAACACTAAATGCACGAATAACCAGGCGAGTGATTTATATCCCGCACCAATATCCGAACGTGCGGAAATTATGTCAAATATTATAGTCTGAGATTTAAAGTCTGAAGACTCAGGTTTGAAATCTAAGAACTGAAGTATGCAGATACCCCTCGTCCTCCGTAGTTTTCTTAATTTTAGTTTCTTAATCATTGCATGTAGAATAATGACTTTATAGGCTTTAATATCATACGAATCCTTTACGAACGTGTGCTTGTATCAGATCAAATTGTTCAAATTATAAGAAAAATTTGAAGATGTCAAAGGGGTGACAAGAAATTGTAATTCGAATACAATAATCACGAAGAAAACGGACAAAAGACAATAATGGTTAAGAAAACACAATACAGGATTGTGCAACACGAAACCCACTAAAATTATATTATTATCTCATGTACTCGCTTGGGTTCGCAGTTTATGCTCCGGTAGTGGCACCCGTTGTCTTACTCCAGTAATAAGTCATGAAAGAGGAAAGAATGACGGCAAATGATTAGAGAAGTACATTTGAACATTGAAACATTTTATCTCTTCTATTATATCGCATTATGTGTATTTATTGTATTGGAAACAAAGCATGCATGCTCTTGTGCGTCCTAATCGAACTGTACATATCAATCGTGAAAACCTTCATCCGGTTAATTGATCATATGAAAACTGTAATTATGACTGGCATTTCAAGTATTACGACATTAACAAAATCACATAATGAAAAGGAAATATTGTCGTTACAGGATAGAATTTCAATCACACATCTGGCATCTTTTATCTTAGTTAATTCTATTTAGTATCATTTATGGTCATTTACAGTCATGGCGGACCGACGTGTGGATAGTCAACTGTTTTCAAGGGATATTCTAGTGTTCAACATCAAATTAACTTGTCGCCACCATATATTTGAAAATTCATCGACACTGGGGTGAAACATGAATGACCCTGTACATATGTGACCCTCCAATAATGTACATACGTAACCTCATATTCTACACCTATCGGTTTATAGCATTCTATTACTACATATCTATCTACATTTCAATATTTACCAGTATAAGCCGGCTGACATGTACACGCATAGCTGTTATGGCCATCTATACATGTAGCATTGTTGTAACAAGGATTACTGGAACATTCATCAGTTGATGTCAAACAAAATGGTCCAGTCCACCCTTTTAACATAAATGTTTTAAAATGTATTGTACAAGAATATTATTATTTAATTATATATCTTACATGTTCCTATACAATGTTAGTGCATTCAAAGCTAAGTTTATTTATTAGATTGATTGATTGATTGATTGATTGATTGATGTTTAACGTCCAGCGAGCAATTTTTCAGCTATATTCAGGACGAGAATAATTTTAACGCTACGGGACTCGAAAAAAGGAAATGTGATGGGTAGGGACGGATATTTTGCCAGTGCAACTGGTCTCCTATGGACCACTCATTATGAGCATAATGCTCATAATGAGCTGTTACACTGGGTTCTTTAACGTGCGAAGAGGGTGGCAATCTCTCAACACGGGACCTCGGTTTTATTTACGTCTCATCCGAAGGATGGGTTGGTTGTCAATTTATACATCCCGCACAACCGACGGACGCCCCTTCAAGCCGAAGAAGCTCTCGGTCCCATTTCTATACCCCGGGGTTCCCGCGGGGTTGACCCCTTTTAGAAGACTAGTGCCTCTAGGACGGAGAAACCTAGTGCCTATTCTACCCCCGGCACACCCTCTATTTTATTTATTAGAAGATGAAAGTACGTTAGTATTTTTTTTTTATTAAAGCTACGGTTTATCAGTCATACTTCCGTCCATGGCGAGGTGTATTGTACAACAAATTATGCAATAAAGTTGATCAATAAAATGCAGCAGGTCGACACTCTTTTCTGAGTACTCCAATATCCTTCTGTAATAAAACTGAGGATCACAGTATATCGAAATATTGTTGAAAATGTCAGTAGACACCAATATTACAACACAGTCTGTCCGTGGCGAGGTGTACTCGATACAACTTAATGCGATCAAATTTGGTAATGGACTGTGGTTTCTTCCACAAATAAAACAAACTATTGCTACATAACTGACGAATTTTACTTTTACTTGTAAAACATGATTGCCTTCTATCCACCGTAATAAAATCACATACGGCAATATTATGCAAAAACTTAATCGGTTTCAAATTTTTATATGAATATATAGTATAATATTGACTGGCCGTTGGCAAGATACTCTATCAATTTACTCACCGCGTAAACATGAGCGTTGACCCGTCTTAGTACAGGTGTAATGTTTCTGGTCTGGTTTGCAGAGAACGGTACACTCATTTCCATAGTAATTCTCATCACAGGTCACAGAATATTCTATTTCCACTCTAAAAATAGTATGTATATTTATGAATACATGTACTTTTTTCTTATTGTAATCTTAACAGCAGGCACGCATGTATTAATTGTTGACTTATTTTTTCTGTTTATTGATTTATGAGTATTGACTTTCCCTTTGGAAGATTTCTCTGTGTTCGGTAATTTTGTTATTACCCTTATTCATCCCCCCACACAATTAATTGAGTAGATCTAACATAAATGTTAAATAAATCTCACATTGAATAAGTATGTACTGGACCTACATACATGTTTTCAATTATGTCTTTGCTTCCCTTAGATATATTGTACAAATATAAATGAACAAAATGCAATTGTAGTGACTATATAAGCCATCGATTTCGTTACACTGATAGTATATATCACAGATACTCTTATATGATATGTATTTTCTACTATCGCGAAATTGACGGTGCGGGCCTGTTAAGATGAAGCTTTACGGTAAAAGAGATGATTTCAATTTTTCCATTCTGCAACATTCCAGCAGCTCCTGGAGTTTTACCGTTGACTGTCCGTCATAGCAAAACGCTGGTGACCTATTTTGGAGCAAAGTTTCAAGTTTGCAGGGATGCTATGACTTCTAGAGTGAAGCTGTTGTGAAAAATTATGTCTCGTCGAAAAGATAAATCAATATGCTAGCGAATGACAACAAAGATTGTTTGAATGTGTGATTTTTTAAATATTTTTTTCAAGCCTGAAACAGAACTGGTAATGGCTTGGCTACGTTGGTCGCTACATCCCTTGTTAGTATATAGGGTATATAGGCCGCGTGACCTCTATGAAAGCGATTCAAGCCCCTGTGGTTTACCGTTACGGAGAATCTGTTTCACAAATTACCACGGATATGTCCCATTTAAAGTAAGAACAATCCCGTCCTTTTCATGATCTACTACCGGATGTTTAACAAGCGAATTACGACGTGTGTCACTAGTGGAGCAAGAACTGCACAAGCACAGCTCCGGTGTTTATTGGGGTTTGTTTTGTTCATGTTTTACCTCCATATGTTTTGCTTTGGTTATATTATTTGTATTTATTGATGCATACCGTTGTCCATCAAGGTTGTCGTATTACACGCTAACAGGAACCGTTAACCCTGTAGGAGCACTTCCGGATTTTTGTGGGTTTGTACTGCTCATTCTTTAGTTTCTTGTGTAATGTTTCCTTTGTCTTTTTGTCCTTTTTCTTTAGGCATATTGCCTGTTCATTTTCTTACTTGATAGACCATTACGATGACTAAATATCCTTGCCCAAACGTCATCTATCATCAATGTATGTGTTTATACAATATATAATATGATCGTAGGACACCCCCTCCCCACACATACACACTTTTTGGGACACACGTTGAAGGAAAAGCTGAATATTTATCATGGAAGCAAATAAAATTATATTGTCCAGTTTTATTATTAATTGTTTTTATTTATTAACTTGTAAAACTTCCCCTCTCCCCACTGTCCGGTTATCTCCTAAAACTTGCCCCCACTCTTACACCGCTGATAAACCAACTGCCAAAGGATACGATTTAACTTGTATGATGTTACTTAATCTTTACGTTTCTGAGATTCACTCACGGAAGCCGTCATAATATATTTACGATACATGTAGTTAAGTCATCTAATGCCACCGAATCTAATTTAATTGTTATGAATATGTATATTCAGTGATAGCTGACATTCATTTGCATGGTTGTAAAAAGATACAAAGCGTGTAATTAGAAGCCGTAAATGCGTTTAACATTCTCCTGGTACATTGATTAAAATTCTTTAGATGTCGGATTGTTTTCAGGGATGCATGTACACTTTAGTGTCCTTGACATATAGTCCTCTCGTGTCATTCACTATATGGTTGTATGATTATAATTGCTGTCAGATATATGTAAGGGACTAAATATGTATATATCAGGGACATAATTATGGAATGCTTATCAAAACTTACGTTGCTGAACCGTCTTTTAACATCCGTTTTTCTTTATGTACTAAAGTTCCATTGGCGACAGGTATTACATTGGGAGAAAAATTTACGACAGCAATTTCATCATCATCATTATCGTCGTCTTTGTCAAGTATATCCAGTTTAAGATGAAAGCCCTGTGTAAATATATCCAAATTACTTTGAATTAGGACAATAAGACACATCACTGCTTATAAGATTGTCTAACACTCAGGTTATGGCTATCATTAAGCATATCATGTTAACTGTTAGATGAAGAACAACCAAACAACGTTTCCACATAGCTTCTGAATGACCTCATTCAGTAAAAGTTGCCGTGTGAAAAACATCATTAAAATCTCGGCTTGGCATGTTAAATAAAGACAACACCGCACAGATGCATCCTCGAGGTATTGATTAGTATTTATTACATGTGATTTTGTGATGAATTGCACATGTATGTCAAGCCGATTGTAATGTACATATTTTAATGTATATGTGAATTTGGTAATCCATTCAATAATTGTCTTGATTAAAATTTAGACCAGACAATAAAACTTTATAAATGTTATTGATGAATTGATTGTTGTTAAGTGTCAAATGATCGTTATATCAGCTATATACATGAGGAGAACAGGCTAACCAACAATAAATGGAAAACGTAAAATGTATTTTGACTTTGAGTATACATTTTACAGACTATCCAGAATTACATCGTCCGTATTAAATTCGATATACGTTTTTTTTTTTTTTATTATGATCACTGTGTCGATACCTCTGCTGGTGTTCTATTAGTCCCCGAGGTATCATCCACCGAGTAGTTAGATCTTCGGCATTGACAAGGTTTATTATATATATATATATTATTGAAATTCAATGTCCATAAATAATGTAATTACTAAAAAAAACTAAGGTTCATTTCCCTCAGACATAGATGGCCTTAACCCATTTTACCTATCCTGTTTAAGCCCTTTGGTTTACTTGCTCCCAAGGACTTTTAAATTATTTGGCATTCCAGTCTTTTGATTATGAGTGTACTTGGTGAAGTTTATTCCAAAAACGCGACGTGAGCACTAAATCTCGATATTTACGTTTTTATACGTCCGTCGCATTTCCTGACATTCTCAGTAAGGAGTTTATATTTTGTTTTACATATACGAAGATGTTGTATACTTATATAATAATGTGGTCTTGTCCAGGTAATATGCCAAAATATTATCCAGGTCTGAGAGACATATTACCCCCCCCCCCCCCCCC
>MJUT01055631.1:1050225-1070199 GCA_002080005.1 Gigantidas platifrons | reverse complement strand
TATGAGTGGACCTGATGAAGGGTATTCTAGAAATGACCCATGTGCATTAAATTAGATATCTACGTTTTTATTACATTATGAACATTTAAAAAGAACTGCTAAAGATGGTGTTAAAGACGCACCGTGCGGACTAAAGTTAATATCCACGTTTTTATTTGTATCGTATGAAGACGTAGCTACACTATTAACGTATTCTTCCCGAATAACGGACGAAGCACGATTCCTTCTAATGTTAAATATGAATTTGAACACAATTTGTATGGCAGTTTTTTTTTTTTTTTAATGGAAAATCAATTTTCCTTGATACGCATTATCCTAGAGATGCCATCTTTATTACGCATGTGTGACTTACAATTTAATTATATCTTATATTTCAATTAAAATTTATTAATATTTTTGACATAGTTTGTTGGTTCCTAATGACATTATATAAAAAAAGAGAAAGAAAAAAAAAAAACGAATACATTTTATATGAATCATTCCTTTCTCCTTCGATGGAGTTTTGAATACCGTATATAATTGCATATAATCTGCATGATCAATCGTGTTGACTTCTTGTTTATCCTAGAAACGCGTAGAGCTTACTAAATTAGATATCTACATTTTTTTTTAGAAATAATTGCTTAAGAAATAATTCATGGGGGCTTGAATATATATTAATTTTACAACGGGTTGGCCCTTTATGCCAAATATTTTACCACGAGCGAAAGCGAGGGGTAAAATATCGACATAAAGGACCAACCCGTGGTAAAATCAATTTATTCTGCAATCGTTCTATTTGAGCAGTCAAAATGCGTTGACAGTATATTTACAAGTGATAAACGGTCACTGACTGTTTATAACATTTAGAAATCAGTTGGAGCCTCTTGGGGGTAACTAACTTTAATTTTTGAATCTAATAATAATAATTTGAATATTGGTAGTAATATCCATTAATGTCACTAATGATTGCAGTATAAAGACAATATCAGTGCATTGACTTGACATACAATTCCTTATTCGGCATGAATCTGGGAAAATGCTCTGGAAACCCTCGCATTTTCCCCGATTCTAAGCCTCATCCGTATATCGATTTTATGTCAAGTCAATGCACTGTTATTGTCTATATATATTCAAGTCCCCATGAATTATTTATATTCTAATAGGACAAATACGGTATTTATTTTTATATAAAAGCCAAAACAAATTATGACGTTGCCGATCAGCTGATATACCAATATACGCATATTTTACCACAGTTTTAGACCCAAAGCGTTTTGAAGGACGTCATATTAGAAATGATTTCATCAAAGGTTTAAATGCAACCTTTCATGAGGGTATCGATGTGTAGGTTCGATAAACTCATGCAAGATCGTATCCAATTCTTTTACATTTTATTACATTTAAGATAACAAAAAATATTACAGGATTAAACACTGCTTTTTAGGAAATTATCTATGTATAAACTCCGGCAACTCACTCACAAACTGAATAAAGTCCGAAGGACTTTATGTAAAGTTTGTGAGTGAGCTGCCGGAGTTTATACATACATAATTTCCTAAAAACACAGTGTCTAATCCTTATAATTCTTATCCTTGGACATCGTGTTGTTTTCGACGTTAAATACTAATAATTCTTGGTGGATTATTTTTTTCATATTCCTACGCCGTAACGCTACAAAAAAAAGTAGTACAGTAAACGGAAATATTGATTTATGAATTCCTTTCGAATGACGTAGAATAAGTAACAATATCCAATCAGATTACGAGTTATTGATAAATTCTAGTAAGAAAAGAATTATAACACCCATACATCCTTTTCTTTTTTCTTCTGGTAAATGTGGGATATCCACTGCTTTGCGAACCAAATATCTGATGGCGTTTATGTCTTTAAATGGTATCTGAAGAATTATATGCTATGCTTGTCTCCATGCGAATTGTGTATAGTGAAAAAAACAACCCTTGATTGTGGTAAATGGGAAGAATTCTCTTGCAGCACTGAGTGGCCGCTTCAAATTCGATAACAAACTTAGTTGGATCCAGATGGATGTCATTGTCCGCACATTTGGTCTGTACTACAGTGCAAAACCTTCCGTATGTTTCTGGGTGTGTGTGTGGGGGGGGGTCGTGGTGTTCGTGATCGCATGGTAGGTGGATTTATAATTGCCCGTGCAATCAGTGCCTGTCACCAGTAATGCTGTGAGTTCGAAACCCGTTCATGGCGAGGTGTACTCGATACAATATTATGTGATAAGGTTTGTCAGTGACTTGTGATATGTCGGTGGTGTTCTCCGGGAACTCCAGTTTCCTCCTCCAATAAAACTGACCGCCACCATATAACTGAAATAATGCCACTTTCAACAATATTTGGCAAATAAAACATGCTTAAACTTAAACTAACAAACTGTAGTAAAGTATAAAAAACATAATTGCAGTTTGCCTTCACACGATGTTTGTAGGACAAGTTTGATACAATATTTTATAATTGTTGGACAAGATAGAGTGAACACTTTTAACAAATGCAGCGTTTGACGATGCTCCAGTCCGACATTTTGATTCCGGTACTATTTACACAGGTATTCATTTCAGATCAAATAATATATAACAAACATTTTTATAGCGATTTTATCCCAATGTGAAGCGTATAAAATATAAAACAGCTACCTACGTTTCCACTCGACTTTCTCAAAGGTTTATTTACATTTAATACGGTTGTTAAATCATGTCAATTCCGACCATGTTCCGCCTTTTTCGTGTCTTGACGTCTGAAAAGCTCGGAAGACGATTTCCGATGTTTACGCTATTACTGTGACAATGTCAACATATCATAGTCGTAGATGCGGTAATTATAAGCAACTGTAATATGGAGACGCCAAGAAAACGGCTGAATAAGAATAAATGCGGGTATGCGGTATCCCACTATCTGTCTGATATCAGAAATATATACATAAAGGCAGATCGTTTTCCTTTCATGATGCTGACAGCCGCAAATAAAGAAAACAAATTTAATTTTAAAGAAGTAATTGTCTCTGTATTGAAGTCTTGGTACAAATGAAATAATTTAATTGATATCCGTCTTTTACAGAAAATGTTAAGATTTTTTTATGTTGTGGTTCGAACGTTAAAACGGCACAAATCGATTGGCGTTTTTGTTGTGTACATTGACACCGGAAGTTCAATGCTGATAATTCCATCGAAATCACGTGATCTGACGAACGAAAATTAAAAAAAATAATTGACGGAATAGAAATGATTCGAAACAACCGTATTGTTTTGCTTTTTCCTGTATTTTTGTCTTAATGAACTATTTTGCGTTCAAGAACATATATTTTCTTTCTCATATGTTTTTAAAAATTCAAAACAGCAAAGGTGTATACATAATTATCCTTTTTTTGCAATTAATGCCTCCCTACACAATGGAAATTTGATATTTACTATTTTGTTGGCATTTCGAGTTGTTTATGGTTGCTAGAATTTTAATAAACCATCTATCTGGATACAACACTTTGTAATATTTTGTATCTATGCTATTTATCTGCGCTATATAAAGCTATAGTGTTCGACTTACCTGAAAACTTGAACAAACGAACCCCTGTATTTTGACTGAATGCTTGTTATTAAATGTTATCAACTCAAACCTACTCTATATACATGTGTATACCTAAATACTCTTATGACATCAATAAACTTGTCTAATTGTTAATGTACCTACCTGGACACTGGATGGAACGAGCACTCCATCGACCTGACATTTCACACCGTATGCTGTCTATTCCAGATTGAGAAGGTGGTGTCCTTCTACATTGATACTGTGCTTTTGAATATGCTTTGGTTGACGTGTACTGTAATGTGGCATACAAATCATCATCTGGTGGCCCACAGTCGATGTACACTAATAAGTAAAAACAAGTGTTATAATCATTGAGTTTATCAGTGGCAATGTTCTAAATTTTAAAACCTTAAACACCTAAGTTCACACCCTGTTTTTAGTGAGGTTCGTGTAGCTCAATCTTTAGTTTTCTGTGTAATGTTTTGTAGATCATTGTTTGTCCTGTTTCTCTTTGTCATTGTATTGTTTTCATTCGATTTACGACTTCTCATTACCACTTATCGTAACAGAGCCACTTATTATTAAAGTGCCTGGAAAGTAAACCGTGTGTTACGGGTATGGATTTTGACTCGTTCTACGATTTTTCTATTATATTCCGGAACTCTGTCGACGATGTGGTAGTTTTAGTTTTTCATTAGATTCTAAAACATTCTTCATTTAGAATTAGTGTGTATTTATTATTCGTTATCGTTACATACATGTATTGCCAGTTGATTTATTTGTATATCACACATGCGCTTTACTACCCATACCACTGTCATCCGTCGTGTCAATACGTCTGTCATATGTGATGTCGATACCTCCGTCTTGCGGCAGGTCAATGCCTCTGTTCCTCGGGTCTTGTAAATATTTTTGAGCTTTTTGGGTCGATACTTCTGTCTTGTAAGGTTGATATGTCTGTTCTCATCATGTCGAAACGTCAAGTCTCTTTCAGGTCTATATGTATATCCTCTTTTATGTCGCTACCTCTGTTTTTGTCCTCTCTATACACCTGTCTTGTCATGTCCTTGTCTCGCCGCAAGTTCATACATCGGTCATATCTCAGGTTGATACATATGCCCTCCACCATGTCTATATATTTCTTGTCTCTGTCATGGAAGATACCACCATTCTAGCAACTAGTTTATTTGCATGAACATTAGTTCGACATATAATTTTCATAATATATTGCCAACAAAAATAACATATGCGACCAGTTTATTAAAGGAGTTTTGCTAAGCCTATCTTGGGTTTTATATGTCGGTGAGTTTGTTTGTTTGTTTTTGAGTTCTCAATTATTTTCAAGTCTTTGACTTTTCAACCATGTTCACTGTTAGCGATATATTATCTATGATAATGCATATCTAATGCATATAAATTGATTGTTATATAAATTAAGTATTATCGTATATTACAATTAATTGACATTATTTGTTATCCGGTTTCAGCTTCATCAACCCGGATGTGAATATCCGGAACATCATGGTATATCATGAAATACAATAGTCAGTATTTATTACTAACATTGGTTGGAAATATGTTTGTTTAGTATCATTAGACAGTTTAGGCATATTTTATTAAAGAACAAATAATGTTGTAGAATAAGATCAGTTTCAATGTAATATAATACACACAATTAAAGGGATTTCAATACAAGTTTAAAAAATCTTAGACCGTTGGTTTTCTTATTGTATATTCATGTTTTTCAGTTGCAAAAAGCAAACAAACAAAATCAAAACAAAGACAAAAACAAAGCAAAATATGGCTTAAGTTATATTATGACGAGAACAGATTACATTTCAATGAGATGATGATGGTACCCGCTTTGTACTAGACCAACGCGCTTTGTTGGATTTCATCGTATTTGCTCAATATAACAACAATCCGAGGATAGCCATGTTGTTCTTTCTTCTTAATGATGCATGATTAGCGAAGAAGCAACAATTTCATATAAATTAATTTTAGAGTCGCATGTCATTTTAAAACGTGTTTTGATTGGTTTAAAAAGTTGAGGTTATTTGTCAATGTACGGAATAGAAAAATAGACGTCGTTCTCAAGGCGTCATGTGCAGTTGTCATCGGGTGATTTTCTTTAAATGAGGCACCTTTGGGGTTATTTAAATTTATTTCCAATTATTTGCCTTATTTTGAAAAAAAAAAAAGTTTTCAATATCATAAAAAAAGTTTGAATAAATCTATAAGGATTGATCGAAGTTATTTGTTCGGTTCATTCTACGCGGGTTACACGGTGTGTACAACCTGATTGATGTTATTTTGAATGAACCGAACAAAAATTACGAGCAATCCTTAAAAGTCTTTGGTGCGATGTATCCCAGTCGAGTCGAGTACAGATATACCAACGACGATTGGCGTAGTAAGCGGTGGATTACGACATAACAACGTATTAGACCAGCGGTAGAAAATCAAAAAATAAAATGTAATGAACCCATGGGCTACAGACCTATATCATATGTCATTGGAAAGAGGAATGACGGGACTCTCAGAATAATGATGCCGTAAAAGTCGGAAGTGGTCTCGTTTTTACATAATTAAGGTCAAAGGTCAAGCAAAATTTGCTTTGCGCTTTCGACTTTCGTTCGAAAAGTGCATTTCCTAAAAAATGAAATTCAATTCGACAAGTTTGATGGTTTTTATTTGATGGACCACATATTAGATTAGATTATTGAACCAAAATTGACGTCGAAATGACAATTTTTGGATGGGCATGGGATTTTTCAATGTAAGTCACTCGTATTTGCTTCCATAAAACAATTACCTTGACACAAGGTCATCCCTATTTATGTAATAATGACGTTTATTTATGTTTCATTATATTTTGTATATATGTTGTTCGATACAACGGAAGTAAATCAAAACATACCCGATTCGCCCAACACAGATATTTTTGCAAGTCTGTATTTCGTCAGTCCCTAAATAGCTATGATCATTTTACATCTCATGTGAACCCTTGTAGTTTTTTTTATTAAAGTGATTCATAAATAAAAACACCCTTTTAGACATTTTGAACGTTTAAAACCACAAAATATAAATGTTTCATTCACCATCGTAATCCGAAACCCAATTATTATCATATTGGGTGTTTGGATAATGCATTTGATCTGGTCAATCGCATATGGAGATATTCACGGAATCAAATAAATACAGTTGTTTTTATGATTTGTTAAAAAAAGAACTCTTGCGTGCTAACGCATCGTCATTTTCGATATCTGTCCTGTGTGTAATTACATTGTGACAGAGGTCTAATGCTTGGCAAGGACAAAGTTCTGTGCAGGACAACTTCTGTTCAAAACAAACACAACCTTTACTACAAACGGATCTTCCTTTGCATGTGCATACGAGGTCCTGCAAAAAGTGAGATGACATTTTACCTTCAAACAATATTGGTTCAAGACCAAACTTTCCATCTTTCCAACCATGCTCAAGAGGTGACACAACTGCTTGCTTTTGAATATGTGCATTTAACAATATCTTTGTTTGGTACGAAGATCTAAGAACATGCTGTTTAAATGTGTCTTCACTCGGAGGAAGTCTCACCAAAGTAGAATCGTTGACAGTTGCCAATTTTACCCGCAATTTGTTCAGATCGATATGGCATCGTTTCGACTTTCCCTTCGGATCATACAGCCTTCATATTAGTTTTCGGTTTAGGTCGACTGAATCATCTATGTCAGAGTATTTTATTCATGACAAATCACTAAACTGATTGGGTGCCTCTTTCTGAGCTTTCAACATAGACTTCTATCCGATACCAAAGAACGAAGAAGTGGTATCACACCCAGCTAGAGCATGAGCAGCTGGCAAGATCTCACACACAACGGAGCTCAATGACTTGCATAACGTGTGTACAGGGATATAACGTCTACAATCCTTAGTGCTCGTAATAAGTCCTGTTTGAAACCAAAGCTCACTTGTGTTTTTCATTTTTGGGAAATAATGTACTAACAGGACAAGAACGTCCGTATCCGGGGGTTTCACAACAATGCAACCTTGAACGTTATTTTGTCAGAATACAGTGCATGTATAATTATGCGGGTATCCGCCTCTTCTTGTGTGTTTGCCAAACAACTGCAATCTAACATACCATTCTGATTCAACTTTTAACTGTTTCAGGATTAGAAGATAAACCGGCCAGGTAAAGTGATTGCCCTTCTTGGCCACTAGCTCGTGATAAGCCATACACTATTACAATTCATTGTTATGCATATATAATAAACATGATATATTATTTTGTTCATGAGAATATTTTTTGTTGTTGACGAATATTATATCATCAGTGCAAATAGGTTATGAATAATAATAAGTTTTTAATTTTTACCTTGAATTTTGATATACTAGTATTTTAGATATTTCTGTATATTGTTTATGTATGTAAACAATGTCACACTTTCTGGAAAGTTCTAAAGGCTTCATAAAGTATATAAAGGGCAGCACAGTGGAGAGCAGTCAGTCTGAAAGCTAGGATTTATATAACAGCTGGAATCTATAGCATTGTATTTGGATATATTTACTTAGTGAAGACGCGTGATTTGATCATTGAACTATTAACAATATCAACATACAATATTTGGAAAGTTTGTGGATTAGAGCTAACGGATATTTTGATCCAACAGGAATTCAATTTCATAGCAAAAGAATCGATCGATTATACCGGAAAGGAAAAACACAATTATTCTAAAGCACGTTTAATTGTGAACATTCTGGCCAGTTTTGTTTTTAACTTTATTAATTCAATTTCTGTGACTGTATTTTATTATTAAGTATTATATGTTATCATATGAAAGAATAGAAACTTAATTGATTGTTGGTTGTTTCTTTCTGTTACCAGAATATTCTAGAAAAATCTTTACGTAACACAGTCAAAACATATTGTATAACACCAACAATATATGTAACGAAATGAACAATCTTGCCGTCAAGCTACCACCATATCAATCAGAAAATCTATGACGCACACGCCTAAATGTCTGTCTTCTAAATATACATCATTAATATGATCTGATTCAAAATCAAAGCAATATTCAACAGAAAACAAAAAGAAACACATTTCAAATATATAAAACATTACTGGTCGAGAACCAATTATCGCCAACTTGCACGTTACTCGCGAACGCACGCGAATTGCCCGGTCATTTTCGCAGACGACAATAATAAATGGTGACAAAGCAGACAGCAAAATCTCACATTTGTATCTTGGCTAATTCAAAAGAAATCAGGTAAAACCCCATTAGAAACCATACCTCTTTATATAAACATCGCGCGGAGTCACGTAAATGGAGCAGAGATATGAGTCGATATTATTAACAGAAAAAAATATAACAGATTGGTGTTCTAAGGATCGCAAAATACTAATGGCATCTTCGTTTTTTGTTGTAAGGCCATTTATTTTAACTTCACTGCTAATTTATATATTTTTTCCCACATCTAAGAAGATGGTGATCATTGGTCCTCTTCCCTCCTGATTCAGTGATAAAATTCAACAACTTTACAAAGGCTCTCTGATACGAGCATGCGCATAAAAATTATTTATATTTCCGTCCAAGGTAAGTCGATTGGTAACATTCAAAATTATGAGGCGCTTGAAGGGGTGTATTGGACTACATATAAATATTCTGACAAAAACAAGAAACAAATTGCGACAATTTGTCCTCGACCAGTAGAGAAAGATATACATTGTATTTCAGAGATATGCATTGCATAACCCAATATCCAATTGTTATATTCCATATACTGATTTTATGCCTTTTATGATGACATATACATTAGAACTATGGCATGCCATTCATGAGAAATTGTACGAAATACATTCTATTGTTGACAACACTACTTGTTCATACGGCCAACTCGCAAGGAGTATGTGGATTTTACCAGATGTCGTATAGATCGTGGTAGAATGACCCATAGTTATCATATTAAATAATGATTTGATTTGATTTTTGGTGTCTTAACGCCACTTTCAACACTATTTCAGCTATATCATGGCGACCAGTTTTAGTGGTGCAGGAAGCCGGAGTACCCGGAGACAACCAGAGACCATGGGCAAGCAACTGGTAAGCTTCATCACTTGCGGCTGCGAGTCGAGTGCATCCTCTTTTGTAATTTACAAAGGCGGGCACAAACCCACGCCGTATTGGTGTAATCCTTGTATGAGTTGCTAAGTAATCCAACTACCTAGCTCATTGAGCCACCCGGGCCCTTCATGTGCACTACATTTTATATCGACGTTTAATTGACACCAACCGTTATTGCTATCTGAATAAAGAGAAACACAATTAGTTGTTCATGCTGATGACAGCAATATTGCCAAAGGGGAAATCAGGAGACGTGAAAAACAGGACGAAAATACAAACAAAACACTACTCAGAAAAAAAGCAGCAAGAACCCCGAACAGGTTTGAGGGTGACAACATTTTTATTTCTGAGGGACCGAAGTTCAAGCATAGTATTGTAAAACTGAAAAAAAAAGATCGCTTATCCTGTTGTTGATGATGATAGACAATATTCTGGTTTTATACTAGATGGCTTACCTCATTTGTAACGCCCTACTGCTATAAACAAGCATTACTATGGTAACTAGTATATTTTTAATACATACCGCCAGTTTTTCGTGTCATTCATTGATAGTTTATTCTGATTGGACGATTATTTTAGCTCAAATACGTCAAACGTTGTTGACACATTATTTAAATTCGTTAACTTTCAAGGTTTCCACACAATGAACAAAAGCTGCGTTAGTGTAAATGCACGAAATGATACATCGTTCGTGCACTTGAACTTCATAAAAACGGATATATCCACACTGAAACAGCATGAACGATCGACGAATTACTTGATTCGAAGATTGTGAATATCACAAGGAACTTTTTTCAAGAATCGAACAACATCTACACGGACAGTAATATAACTGATTATGCTATTAGACGATAGTTTGGCATTTATCTAGTTGAGAAGACGCTGTGATTATTAGACTTGTTTGATGTGCCTTTGTGAAAAATGCAGTTTGTGGCTGTTAAGAGATAAACTTTTCAGTGAATTCTTATGAATATGGACTTTGCCTTTGATTGCGGTCAGAAGTTGTATGAAACTGGATATCTGTGTTGGATGGTGGTTTTGGAACTGTGTGTTATTTTCTGTTTTTAATTTCATTACACGTGTACAGTTTGTTGAGTTTATATCTGCTTTTATATTAATTCAAAGTGTTATTTTACTTTTTATGATGCATTATACTATCTTACTTGGTTTATGTATTGTCATAATAAAGTTTAAATACACTGTATTAATTAATGTTTTCTGTCCTTATTGTCGGACACTATACAATTGTATCTCGTCTTCATTTTTCTGTAAAATTACGATAATGATCCATTAGACAAAACCAACCAAATGAGCACATATGCACACTGCCGATCACCGGAGAATTTTTAGAGTCTTAACACATCAGCTGTTTATCAATGCTGAATAACAGAATTGTAAATGTCATCAATTTGTCATATTTCCGTAAAAACTGTGTAAACATTTATTTATATATCTTGATACAACCGAAATATCGGCTAGCGGAACCTTATAGTAATAAGTAAGAACAGTAATTTACAGGCTGACAAAACAACATCAGAACAGTTTGAATATACCAACGTGGCAATGAGAAAGCGTAAAACGAAGAGATGATACAACTGGATTATGCGATCCACAAAAACATAATTATGCATATACTCTCAGGTGCCCCAGAAAGATAAGTGGGCCCTGCTCCAATAATATCCCCCACTCTGTTAGTGTGAAGGGACATACAACGCCATGTGATAAGGAAATCGTGTTCGACACCAGTTCAGGTATTAAAATACAAATAGATAAAGCAAGAAACCCATACAATATACCAAAGTGGCAGTCAGAATGCATTAAGTGAACAGATGACACAGACAACTGAATTACACGAATCCAACAAAAACGCGCGGGTAAACGCATGAGCTACAGAAGGATAAGTAGTTCCTGCTCCAGTAAAAACGTCAATCATGCTAGTACTAAATGACATGCAGCGTCATGCCATATGGAAATCTTATTAGACACCATTGACAATACAACCAGATAAAGCAAGAACCCCATACAATATCAATGAGAGTGAAGGAGAACCGAACAGATGTTCACCTACCTCTAATATATACCAATTAAAAACGTAGATATCTAATTTATTGCACATAACATATTTTTTTTGGAATAACCATCAGATACCCTTAATGTCAAACAAATTGTAAAGCCAAATAATTGCACCATGTGGTACACATAGTCAAAAAGTAAAAAGCCTTGGGAGAAAGTAAGCTAAAATGTCTTCATAGTGTATTCAAAATCTGCTAAGAACACCTATAAATAATCAATACACACCGACTTTAAGTGATTACTTACCTCTAATTGATTCCAATAAATACATCGACTCTAAATGACTATTTATCTCTAATATATCCTAATCAATACACCAACGTTAAGTGACTACTTGCTTCTGATATATTTCAATCAATACACCGACTTTAAGTGACTACTTACCTCTCATGTATCAAAATACAAGCAACGACTCTAAGTGTTTACTTACTTCTATGATATCCAAATTAAGTCGACACCAAAGATAAAGGATGTCATTTTTATTGTTTTCGTAGTTTGTAGAAGCATGTATTTTACATATAGAGGGCAAAGGTCAAGAAATTATACAATTAACGTCTTTATTCATAATATTTTTCTGTTTTTCGAAACAGTTGTTAATAAAGTGCTGCTTTAAGCAACATTATAAAGGTTATTTATAACATCTGTCTGCGAACATACAAGGAATTCATATATGTTGTTGACAATAAATAGTGATGTGAGCTTTAATTGGCGTTAAATTTCAATTAATGTCCGTTTATGGTTTGGCTACAAACTCTGGCAATAGTCTTGCTATCATTTTCCCTGAACTTTTCTCTGGAAATGTTTTTCGTCCAGAGACGTGCGTTGCGCTCTATATAACTATGTTTTATTATTATAAATGCGTTGATACCTCTGCTGGTGTAATAGTAGTCATCAATGGTACCTGTAGCCAGTGAATATATTTATGCCTGGATTTTACATGTCCTAAATAATATAATACATCACAGCTATGGGCAATTTTATTAAGGCGTAGATACAAATGTAATAGTTTACGCAATGGCATGTGGTCGAGAGCATTGTTATCTTCCGGTCAATTAAAAAAACTTAGAGATGTGGACAAAAAATAATATCACAGGAACATTCCACTTTTTTTTCAATTTTGATTTATGTTAGACTTTGTCCTGTGGTACTGGTATTGAGAAACATATTAAGGTACCATTCAATGATTATTCATGCTCAAAAAATAAAACGTAGATATCTAATTTAATGCGCACGACGGGTTTCTGGAATAAACCTTACTAGATACGTCCAAAGCCATATTAGTTTAAAGCCAAATAATATAAACGTCCATGGGAGCAAGAAATCCAAAGGACATAAACAAGATAACCAAAATCGACCAAGATCGTCTTTCTCTGATGGAGGAAAATCTTAGCTTTAATATTAATTATATGATATGAGAGCTGTCTATTTCAATACAAATATATACATAGTAAGCCATGTCAACGCCGAATCATTGACTACGGGACAGATGATACCGACGGGGATTAATAGTCCATCAACAGATGTATCAACCAATTGACAGTAATACAAACGTGGATAACCAGTACAAACGAAGCGTTTTTGTAATAACCTTCATCAGATACACATAGCCAAATTACATGAAAGCCAAATTATATAAAATTCTTAGGAAGCACGAAAAACAAAAGGCATAAACAGGATTGCCAATATCATCTAAGGTCATCCAACCCAGAGGGAAAAACTTAGTTTTGATACCTTTGGTATCACACTACAGTTAACTAATTTTTAACGTTTTTCAGTCTTGTTCTGTTGTGATTTAATTGTTTTCTATTGGGCGCGTATAGTCACGTGGAAAGCGTTACAATATTAATATATTAATGACGTTAGGAATATTAAATTACTCAATATATTTTTTGTTTTGTTTTTGTGTTTATAAAGACGTTTTTCATATTATTCTCTCAAGAAATTCGTCCTCCCTTCTCTGAGGAGGATGCACAGCGCTTTAAGATTATTATTTAAATTTTACCTGCATAGCAACGTAACTCCACCCATGACATTACGTGACTACAAGCCAGGGGCATGGATTTTGTACCAAAGGGTCATCGACCAATCAAAATCCGTCACTTTTATCAAGCAGGGGATACATTTCCTTAACAGATTAACTATGGGAATGTAAACACGGGAAAACTAAATATATATAAATGATTCCGCAACGGTAATACTTAAATACAAAAAAGCCCAGTAAAAACCTGCACATATTTACGTTCACCTAACAATACCACACATTATCACAAAATAAACAACAACATATACATATAAGATAGAAGGGAGAGTGAATCTCCATAGCTAACTGATGACTAAAAAAGCAGAATCTATTGAATAAAGAACATAGCTCTTGACGAATATTTATCATGTATCTAAAAGATTTAATGTCAACATCAGTTAAATAAATTATGGCCTATTTTTCTTTCATAGCTAAATAAAATCAAACACCAAAATAAAATTAAGGCTCAAAATATTTTTCTTTACTACAGTTTTCCAACAATATATATACATTTATTTTTGTAACTGTTCTCACCGTGTGGTATTTTGTGGTTTTTTTTTTCCATTTTATTTTATCTCCATAATCAGCAGATTTACAGCATCTGTCAAGACATTAATTATATAATTAGCACCTTCATGATACCGTGTGTCTAAGACATATACATATACTTACATATCTACTAACGTTTATCCATAATCACATAGAAGGACAGCAGGGTTGAAAATGAATATCATTTTGCCAAAGCGAGGTTGACACCCCAACTCTTATCGGTCGCTCCTGACGAAAGAGAAATTACTGTACAACCATACAACAATGCATAGGTATGGTGTGTGCTATTGTGCCGTTACAAACACCATGAACACAAAGATAAAGAACTTGGTCTTAATAGATTGCATAAGTGCCCATTACAGAAGCGTTGTATTACTAGATTTAAGAACTCTCCTTCCAAACTATTATCATCTATTTCAACCTGTCGAACAGGACTTTACCGTAACTTATTTCTTCAGACGTGTGAATTAAATGTGGAATCACCACTAATGAAATATTTCAATAACAGTCATGCGTTAGCTAGTTGGTCGCCTGGTGTTGCTTTTTTTATTCTGTCTGTGATAGAACTTGTCGAAATTGGATGGAACATTTACAAACAGCGCTATATTATTGGGTCTTATAACTGCTTCACGAAACGTCTTTGCAATTTCATCAGCAGTCATAATTGGGCTCCAGACTTACTGTTACATTAGCAACTCCAGCCCGGGTGGTGAAAACGAGATGTCGATTTTGAAGATTTATAGCGATATGTTAGTATATGTTATAGGTCACACGTCTCAGACAACATGATTTAAGAGTTTGACGTCTGTCCCATTTACAAAACTATTCTCCATTGAAAGCTAAAATAGACAGACTAAATTAATTGCTTCATAAAAAGAAATGTGCGAGATTTATTTATGACATATGTGTTATGTAAACATAGATATCAAAATTATTGCATACAACGCGTTTCTGGAATAACTTTCATCAGGTAATATCAACGTCAAAATTTCTGAGAGCAAGGCAACCAAATGGATATATATACATATTCCCACAATTGGATAAGGGAGCCAATGCCTGATGGTGGAGAACCTTAGTTTAAAAAAAAATGACATTATTTAGGAACTGCCAAATCAAATGATAAGCCATATCAGTGCCAAATCATTAAATATTGGGCGGATGATACCTTCGGGTACTAATAGTCCACTAGAAAGTTAAAGATTTTATATGTATGTTTGGTAGATCGTTGTTTGTCCTTTTGTACTTTTACTTTTGGCCATTGTGATGTCCGTTCCTCTTCGATATACGAATTCGATTGCCCCATTGCTATCTTCAAACTATTCTATGATAACAACGGTCTCGGGATTCCATTTTACAATATATATGTGTAATATATCTTCGTTATTGGAAAGTGTGGTAATACACGGTGGGAATAGCATAAAGTTGATATTTACAAATGCTGTCACTTTGAAAAAGATATGGTTTTAAAGATCTCTCTCTCTCTCTCTCTCTCTCTTGTCACTACAAGTTTCCATGCTTTTGGTGCCGTGTTGTGATGCACGTTCCACGTTAGACCGGCGGTCCAGCTTTACTACTTTTAGTTTTATCGGGACTCATTTTATATTTAAGTCATTTGTAGTTATGCATACTTGTGTCCAACGTGATGCCCATATCAGAAGTTGCTCGTTTCATGAAATAGTAACATGACCGGTGTCACTAGTATAACGAGAATTGCTACCCATTCCGGAATGCCTGAGTTTACCTCCGTATTTCAGTGGGGTTTATGTTGCGCAGACTTATGCTCTTGTAGATACTTATTTGTACTTCGATTTTAGGCTTCTGTGGTATCGTCAAAGTTATCTTACTTCCGAGTATTCAACCATAAAGTCAAGGACTTTGAAAGAATCATATCACCTTCTTTTTCACTTAATTATTGTTTCCCTAAAGACGGTTGGGTGTGCGATCTTATATTCAAAATAGTAAATCGGCTCTAGTTAATAAACCTAGCATAATGGTTACATTTGATTTATTGACTGGTAAACACCAACCCTAGCAATATTTCAGTTATATTATAATGTTAGTTACATATGATAACTTCTGTTCAAATAAGATTCAATATATTATGCATAATATTTATAACTTTCTTAATAACAATGCTGATCACCCATTTATTTGTGAGGGCTGGAATTTTATTCATATGCGGAAAACACTTGCATGACCGCACCATTTCACAGAGGGGAGGTTTGGGACCATACAACAAGGATTTATAATTATTTATCGAATGGTCAATTCGTATATCATGAATAACTTGACTGTGTAAACTCTATATATTTATTCTGAAATCATTAAGTATATCCAATAGTAATCTCTTGGTGGGATCAATGTATGTTTTTACCGACCCAAAGAAGGAATAGTGACAGAACGACAGAAATAAATGCAACCATTGTTTTATTATATTATTGCTTGTTATATTAAATAAGTTAAAAGTTGTGATATGCAAATCCCATAAACCATTTTATTTTGAATTAAAAAAAAACTATATAATACCATTAAAATAAGTATTATATACACCATGGATCTTACCAATTAACTTATTTGAACCAACGAATCCGAAAGATGAGTTGGTTTAAATAAGTTCAAGAGTAAGATCCATGGTATATATGGTTTGTAACAGAAATCAATATGTGGTGCTTTCGTCGAGGTCCACAAAATCATGGAATAACATCAAGATCTTCATGGTAGACCATGGTTTGTAAAAGTTGACTATTTTTAAGTTGATTTCTGCATAAAAACATCAAAGAAAAATACGTATCTATGTAACAAACAGTTATAAAGCACCAATAACAATGGTATGGTGGAGTTTATGATCCATTTGTTATTAGAACAAATTGGATAAATGTATAGTTTTGGTAAAACCCAATATATACGCATTTTATAATGAAATAAGGTGACATTAATTGCCAAATCACAGCTTTTGAATAATATGATTACCATATATAATATCACACAGGGAAACAATACCATGAAACAAAAATACATCACCTCAACCGCTTCCAAATCACAATTCAGCTGACAAATACTGCAGGTAATGGTAAATGCCACTAGCTTCATTCAGGCCAACTAAACCAACACAACATTCAGAATTCATCAAGAAAGAACTACTATTCTCCACTATTTCCTTATCGTATTCATATTCGTAAATTGTCAGTAATATTGGAAAGCGAAATAAAAAACGAAAAAGTATGGAAAAGGAAACATATCAACACTCTTGATGATTGAACCTCTAATGAAAACATAAAAATAAAAAAAAACACCACCACAGTTTCGGTTTCACAAAAAAAAAACAAAAAAACAAAACAAAGCAAAACAAAAACAAAAACAAACAAAACAAAGCAAAAAACAAAACAAAAAAACAAAACAAAGCAAAGCAAAAACAAAAACAAACAAAACAAAGCAAAAAAAACAAAAAAAAACAAAAACAAAAATAAAAACAAACAAGACAAAGCAAAACAAAAAACAAAAACGAAAAAATAAATAAAACAGATTACCACCAATAGTACGATGGATAGTGCGATAGCTAAGTCAGTGACTGCTCATGGTTATCTGGCCTTTAGCTAATAAGGTATTTGTTGGGTAACAACCATTACTCTTGGGTCATATACATCACAACTTATATTTTGAGTAGAATTAATATCTCTATTCGTCAGACACATGTAAAGATATTAACAATCTTCGTGGGGATCTCCCACGAAGATTGTTAATATCGTGTTTAATGAAAACGTATACAGCCAACCCAAACAGTCAGACATGTTTCTGGAATAACCTTCATCGGCGTGAAAGTAAAAAGATTGGAAAGTAAAATAAATCAAAAGTATTTGGGATAAAAAACAGTAGGCTACCTTTAAGTTACGAAGATTATCCAATATTCCATATTAATGAATATTGGTTATCAAGCATAACAGATTACACATGGAGCGTTCAGAATGTTGCCATTTGAGAGTTTATGCATATATGACTTTAAGCGTAAGATGTAAGATGTAAACAAGCTTTTATCTGGAAAACATGTGTATAACACTTGATTTGCAATATGCAACTAAAACTGAATGCATACTGTTCAATTCGTGCTTACGAATTTACTGAAGAAGAAAAGAAATACCACACTGCCGAAATCCAAAAGAAAAATCATAGAAAGAGGCAAATTCGATACCCCTAGAGCTCAAACACATGACCGCATCCTTTCATGGCTTGGCACAGGCACTTCAGTAAACAGTGGAGTGGTTAAACTAGCTCTAGGGGCCCAAACCTGCCCTTTTAGTGAATTTATGTGATCAAGTGTTTCGATTTCCTGGTTTTACAAACACTTAGGAATGCTAAATATTCATAAATAAACCACCATCCTTTAGAATGATACACATCGTTGCATGTTCTGTCTGCAGCTACCAATCCTTTTCACCCAGGAGCAAATACTTAAACTATCTTTCGTTTGTAGAATTCGCCTGTCGTGAATAGATCCAAAATACCGTTCACCGGAAGTTGAACAATCAATTAATAAATTTACAAAAATATTTTGATTAGAAAATGACAACAAAATGCTTGTCTTCATTCTAACGTTTCTGCCACAATGCTTTCTTCACTGTTTCACTTAAACAATAACGACTAGAAGGCATTGTGGGTGAAGCGTTTCAATGAATAGAAGTGTTTTCTTCTATTTTTTCCACCAAATACGCACCCTAAAAAAGCAATGATAAAAAACAAGGTCATTTCGAATTTAGGGCGCGCGACGCTTTTCTAGAGTAGCCTTTATAAGGTACACCTGAACATGATAGCCAAAGTCAGATTAGGTCACATATGACTCAGGGAGGAGATTCGTTGTTTTATTAATAATTAATTTTTTTAGGAACTGTAAATTTAGTATCTAATAAACCATGGCAGTGCCGAATTTTAAAATGTTTTAGTTCACAGTGAATATAATAAGAATGGTTTCAGTCGAGCTAGTCTTGTTATCATCGCCATTGCTAACGAGGAGCTAAACTGAGCTGTTCTGATATATGTGTTGTTGGTATCGTTTGCTCAAATTGGTATTGTGTTTGTCCATGATTGTGGTAATGAGTCTTATTTTAAAAGTTTTATAATCTGTTGTCCTTCGTACCTAATTTGTTGTTCCCTAGCTTTAGTCGTTGTCTAACAAAAACAGAAAAATATTATGACATATATCGACATGTACAGCCAAACTGTAAACGGACATACATTGAATTGTAGCGCCAATTAAATATCACATCACCACTTATTCCTAGTTTGTTAGCAGCCAGATGCAATCAATAACCTTTAAAATGTTGTCTAAATCAGCATATTAATAACAACCTTTTAGAAAAACAGACAAAACTGAAAAAATATTATGAATTAGGACGTATATTATCGAACGTATTGACCTTTATATTAAATTGATGTTCATGCAGCTTAGAAAACAATAATAATGAACTTATTTTTCATAAACATCAGGGAAAACCGAAAGGGCAATCACTGATGTACTCTATACATTCAGTAGGAAGGCACAGAAAGAAGACAAATAAATTTAAAACAAACACAACACAGAAAACTAACAAAGATGAGCAACACGATAATACTCTGGATATTTATCTACGTATACTCCATAATACTCTGGACATTTATCTACGTATACTCCATAATACTCTGGAC
>MJUT01055631.1:1023070-1047638 GCA_002080005.1 Gigantidas platifrons | reverse complement strand
CTATTTAGCCCGATGACCTCAATAAATGTATTCTGCTAAATGATTGGAAAAATTAAAAAGTTGTAAATTTCTCTGAGACAGTTATGCTTCTTTTTATGGGTTCCCATTTACCTCATATGTGAAAACAATTTACACTATATCAACACTTCACTAACAGGATGGGAAGGCGGCATTAAACTAGGTTAACCCCACCATCTTTTATCAAAATGCCTGTCGCAAGCGCGGTCAAGGATATACGGTTCCCTATTTAGCCTGGTGACGTCAATAAATGTGTACTGCTAAATGTTTTCTCCTACATGCTGTTAAAGTATTGTTCAGGACAATGGAAAAGTAAAAAGTTGTAAATTTCTCTGAGATAGTTATACTTCATATCATAAATTGCAATTTAACTCATATGTGAAAACAATTTGCATCATATCATTATTTCACTGTCGATTTCATGATCGCAAATATCCGTTTACTGGTTCCGCTACTGCCTCGCCCGTAAGCTCAATTTACGACCATCAAATTGCCAATTGAAGACGTGAAATTTTAAAATACAATACAGTTATCTCCTAAATATAACCTCTCATCTTAATAAGATTTTGTGATAGCATTTTGTGACATAATATATCACTCAAAGCACAAAATACCACGACATATGACGTTAGAAATCCAAATATATCTTTGATTGGGACAAGCACAAAATTGTTGCGGGATCAAACCGGTTAATGGGATTCCAATCTTCTCATACCCCCTTGTTAAATGATTCGCTAACATACATTTATATGTAATCACAAAAATGAATGACAAATTCTAACATGATCTCCTTCTTTCGCTTTGTAGTGAAACGAGTGATGTATCGATGGTATAATCTCATTCGCACATACACCGGTGAATGTGACTGACTTTTCCATTGGCAACATAAATTTTCCGCAAACGTAAATATAATTTATCGTCTTCCAATCAAAGTATACTACTGTATTTGTACTCTTAGACATATCAGCATCGAAATAAATCATGGAATCCAGAATGTGTTTTGAGTTCTAACATGGGTTGGTGGATATTAGTAAATGTTATCCCTTGCTCCTGGCTTGGGATAAAATACTAATATCCGCCAACCCATATTAAAACTCCCAACATATTCTGGCTTCCATGATTTATTTGTTAAATAACCATGGACAGTACAATACCAATACTCTTTCGACAAAGCAAACATAACTGATGTTTTAACATATTTAATATCAATTAGTCATGAACATCCACAGTGGTATACCAGGATAAATAGGTAATTAAATATGTCATTAGGTAGATCATTAAATTGTTGGAATCAAATATTGAAAATAAAATAGTAATATAATATAATTAATCATCCATATCGGTTACTGTTCTACAATCTTCCTGTGAAACTGACGATTGATTGTCAGTAAAACATTCTACTGCGCTGTGGTGATAGTTCTGATGTTCTCCTCAGATGCGAATGATCGTTGATTATATCATTGTCGTCGCTGGTAGTATGAATGCGAAGACAGGGAAATTGGTGTTGCGTCGGTGAGTTAGAGCTATGCAAATTCATCTCATGGTGATATGAGGCAAAAAAGACATCAACAGAAACTGATAAAGAATGACAAAATTCTTTAATATTGTTCACTTGACAAATGTTCCAGACAAATGGAGGAGTGGTTGACAGTAAAACAGCGTACATGCTACTCTACAGTGGTGATGTAATAGTTCTGAAGGTCTCTTCAAATTCTGTAGATCGTTGGTTTGATGTTATAATTAGCTGGAAGGATGAATGGAAAACGTGAATAATGGCGTTTGTCGCTTCTCGATAGAGGAGAATGTTTTTGAGAGGGACGACATGACATGTCTACATAATGACGTTTGCATAGGTGAGCTAAAGCTAAAGCTCACGTCAGCGTGTTGATTTAATATAAACCAGACTTCAACACCTTCTGATCAATATGTAACTACTTCTCGCCATGGGATGGCTGTCAAATTACTAAAACGGTGCAAATGGCGGTAAGCAACAATGACTCACTTCCTCAGTTACCTTTTCCTCATTGGATTTTCAAAAGAAGAATTGCATGAAAATATTGGGCCTGGCATATTCATTAGATAATGTAATTATTAATAAACCGCAGGTTCTCCTCCCTCATACATATACTTCCGTAGACTACATTGCCTTTACTGTTTTTGATCCTTTCGCTTTCTTGCTCCAAAATACTTTTAAATTATTTGGCTTTCCAATTTTTTTTATTTTGAGCGTACATAATGAAGGTTATTCTGGAAATTCGTCGTCCGTACCATATTTGATGTCCATGTTTTTATTATTAGAGATGTTTAGTTTAGATATTAAAGTGCATTGGCCATCTTTTAGATAGTGCACATTTACTGAGCTGTTTTCATACCATATTCTAAAACGTAATCATTGGTGCGTAACAGAGTTACTTAAAAACAAAATTACACCTGTAGATGCGTCTATTTCGTTTTTCAATTATCGTTCTGAAGATATGGAAATTGTCGAGACTTTCTGATGCGGGGTGTACGCTGTTAGGGTATGTCGCCTATATATAAATTGTTGCAGCCAGTTCTCTTCCGCATTCCGAATTAGCTGCTGATATTTCATGAACTTTGTTTTATCCTGTTTAGGCCCTTTGTTTCATTGCATCCATAGCTTTAAATTATTGGGCTTTCCAATCTTTCTATTTTCAGCGTACCTGATGAAGGTTATTCCAGTGTGATCTAACTTTGATTTCTACGTTTTTATTATAATCCTGATTATAAATTCATTGAATCTCTGCATTTATTAGCCAGAACGAAATCATAGCGTAACATGGAACAGTATATGTGATTGTATATTGATAATGGACAATTGTAATCAGTGCTATCAAAGGCACATCTCTCCGAATGATAATTGAAAAGTGTTGGTTGTGATTGATTTGTGCATAGTGCTGTGGTGAGCGTCGCTTATGAGAGTTTGGAGTACACATTATCAGTAATATGTTTTCGTTTCTGTATACGATTATGAAAAGAAAGTTTAAACAGTGATAGTCATCAATTATATCAATATAAACAAAAAAGTGTTTTCAATTTTGTCTGTTTCTGACTTAGACCTTAACGTTGAAATCGGAAAACGGAGCTGATTAAAACAACAGTCGACGACAACTTTATGACTTAACCCTTCCAATAGTAAATTTTACATTCATCAGCAGCAATAGTCCAACAGCACATCATCTTTATAGCGGGACGTGAAATAAAAGAACCTTCCGTTTCATTTTTATTGAAAAGACCATGCCTAATGTCTGATTTATATGAATAAAGGAGCAAGTCAGTGAGATGAAAGGCACGGTTGGTACCCTTTGGAATACAGAATTTTGAAAGATGCATTGAGCTATGTGTTCTTAATTTATACGACGGGTATCATGGAGAGAATCACCTGGTCTCGCCAACGAATATTTATGCATGAAATAGCAAGAAAGGCAAAATATCAGAGCTTTTCTTATTGTGGCTTGTTTTTTTTTATCTTTCGTGTAAACAATTAAAATTAAAATAAAAATAAAATTCGCCGTCAAAATATTTTTCTGTATTGCAATTTTTCGATTATAATTTGAGCTTTTCTGACCGTGTGATATTTCATTTTATCACCCTATTACACATATTATTAACACCAACATTATATCAAAACAATCCCTAATTAACACTAATATTGCTCCCCATGAGACTTTGTTATAAGATTACATATCTGACGGCGTTTATACATAATCAAAGGGAAACAAATCAAAGTCAAACAGGAAAATGTATTTATAAGGTGAGGTTGACAGCCCAACACATAACCAGAAAGGCAAAATCATTAACAATCATATGACTTGTGTGTGTTCGTTTGCGTTATCTTCCTACATTACATAAATGCCAATTACAAATGGTGTTGTATTACAAGGTCTATGAAAGCCTTTCCAAAATATTATCATCCTTTGTTCTGTCAATACCGGCCTTTACAGTATCTGTGACAATATCTATTCAATGAGGGTTAAGAATCAGGTGTATCATGTGTAAAGAGTATAAATATCTGTTAGAGAGAAGAACCCGATAGTTTTAATAATAAGTACATTACTTAGACACGGTAAATAACAATACTAATATATATAATTAACCATGTCAGTGCCGCAACACTGACTACTGAGTGGCAGATATCCTAGAGGGGCTAGAAAAATATGGCATCGGTAGACAAACTGGTCAAGGTAGAGCACAAATTACTTTATATTAAGAAAACAATTTTCTGAATGTGTTGTTCACCTTCGCATGTACAACAACAACGTCAAGATGGGCCTTGCAAGGACCACTTATTGATCTGACGTTGAATATAATATATCCAAAACATAGTGGACGACACTTTAATGTGTTTCGAGTGGGCTTAATAGCCTGGTATCTGTTTGCAGCATATTTCAATGCCAAACCGTTTTTGTTATTTGACCAATGAGAAATATCAAAACAATTAATTGTCCATGCTGATGGCAGGAAGAATGAAAATGGGAAAATCAGAAACCGTAAATCAAGTAGGACAGTAGACGTAAGAAAACAGGAGGAAAATACAAACAAATAATACACAGAAAACTGTAGACCTAGGAGCACGTAAAACAAACAAGTCCGAGGGTGAAAACCTTTTATTCTGAGGGACAGAAGCTACAACCATTGGCACAAGTAGGCTAAATAAAGCGAAATAAAAACAATAACAGCGACAGGCGACAAAACAAAACCCATCTTAAATAAGGTTGAGTGCTGCAAACAAGGATAAGTTCAAAACCAATTTGAGCGAATGGTACGACAATACTTGCATAAGGAAATGTCATGGACAATCCTCTTTATTCATAATATTTTTCTGTTTGTTCTTCACACAGCAATTAACATTGCCTTTTTCTTTGCAACATTATACATTTTATTGATAACATCTGCCTGTAAGCATATTGGGAATAACTTAGTTCATGTATTTTATTGACGATACATAGTGCTGTGAACTTTGATTTGCGGTACAATTTAATGTATGTATGTCTATGATTTGGCCACAAATTCTGCCAATAATCAATGTTCATACTCCCAGAACTAGTATTGTTCTTTTTCCAGAAACGTACAGTAGAATATGTTAGTGGAGCAGCAACTGCTTACCTATCAGGAGTTCACATTAGCTTTATGTTGGTAAATAATATATAATTAAATATTATTCAGAATAAGTTCTATTTTGTTTTGATCAATTTCATTAATATATGGGGGCAGTCACGGTCTGAAATCGACACAACATTATGTGACAACGTTTGTCAGTGACTTGCGGCTGGTTGGTGGTTTTAATCAGGTACTCCGGTTTCTTCCACAGTGATTTTTTGATTGATTGATTGATTGATTGATTGTGTATCGTCCAATGAGCAATATATCGGCTACATTCATGAAGAGAAAATTTCAACAAAGAATTATTCCTGTAAATAATCACAATCTGATTCTTTCCTCATTCATGACATATTACCAGGTTTGTACCAAAAGTATGACGACAGGTGCTTCTAGTGGAACAGGAACTGATTACCTTCCGGTGCACATGAGATTAACCCCCATATTGTATTGGGGTTTGCTTTGCTCAATCTGCCCTTATGGCTGTCTTCTTTTTTCCATTGTATTATCAGTCTTTCGACAGGAAGCTCATTTTTATAACCTACACTCGGCTAATATAATAGCACGGACAGTGAATGCTCGTAGATAGCTGACTACTAAATGGAAAAAATAGCATAGCTAGACTCTCACTCTTAAGAAAAAACCATTAGAGAAAATCGAACGACAATCAATAAGGGACAATCCAGAGACACTAGCAACATTGGGTACTCAAGACACAGGACCAAGAAAAACAAATCAATACAAAAAAAACCATGCTAAGCGAAAAAGAGGATCAACACTGACCCTTCCAAAAACCCAGGTGGGTGCGGAGCAGATCCTGCCTCTTATAAGACACCAACATGTTACTCATACATACAGTGGAATCCGAGAAAAGTGTTAGTAGTGATAGAAAAAGAGAAAAATAGATAATTACGAATTGCTCGTATGCATACCACACTCTCAGATCAGTTAAAAATTCGAATCCGAAAATTCGTAACAGACAACATGGATACCCTTACACACATACATGATCTAACGCTTTCATGGCTTGGTACAGGCACTCCGATGAAGTGCTGTGAATTGAGCATCCTTAGCATCACCATCATCTACAAGAATTGTGGCTTGTTATTTTTCTAACTTTCACTTGAACTATTCGAACAAAACAAATAAATTCGCCGTCAAAATATTTTTCTGTACTACTATTTTTCAATTAAAATTTGACCGTGTGATATTTTATTTTTTCACACTATTCAAGATATTTACAACAGGAACATTATATCAAAACATTTCATAATTAGCACCTTTATTGCTCCTAAGGAGACCTAGTTCTATGATTAGCCATCTGGCAGCGTTTATGCATAATTAAAGGGAGACAAATCGAATTCAAACAAGAAAATGTATTTGTAAATGTGAGGTTGGCAACCCAACATATAACCAGAAAGGGAAAATCATTAACAATCATGCGTGTGTTCTTTTGCAGTTACAAAGATACAGAGCTTTATATTCCTACATTGCATAGGTGCCAATTATAAACAGTGTTACATTACTAGGTCTACGAAACGCTTTCCACAATATGAACATATTTTATTATTTAAAAACCGGACTTTACAGCACATGTGACACTAGCTACTCATTGAGTGGCATGTATCAGGTGTAGCATCTGTAAAAGTTATAAAGATCTTTTTCAGAGAAGTATATTATAGTTCTAATAATGATTACTTTATTTAAGAACAGTATATTTCTAAAATAAATATATCTAATAAACCATGTCAGTGCCACAACACTGACTTCTGCGCGGAAAATACCCTCGGGGACTAATAGTCAAACAGAAAAAAAATATCGTTTCTGTAGCTAACATTATCTAGGTAGAGCACAAATTACTTTATTTTAAAAAATGCAATCACACCTTCGCATGTACATTAACAATGTTAAGATGGGTCTTGTTATGACGAATGATTGGTCTGAGGGTCTGTACAATACATCCAAGGTATAGTAGGCAACTCATTAATGACCTTCGAATGAATTTAACAGCTCGGTCTCTGTTTGCAACGACTTTCAATGGCATATTTTTTTGTTAACTGATCAATGAGAAACATCAAAAAATTAATTTCTCATGCAGGAACAATACCAAAGGGATAATCAGAAGCTGGTTTATGGATAGTTAGCAGGTCAGCAGGAAATAAAGTACAAATGTTGGTCATACACACGACAGTTGTGTCCATTGGAATGTCTGGTTTTATACTAGATGGCTTATTTTAGTTTTAACTTAATGCTACCTTAAACAATCATTACTATTTCTTCAGTTTAATGAATAATTAGCGGGTCAGCTGGAAATCAACCACAAAAGCTAGTCATACATGCGACATGGTCTATATACATGTTTGGGTTTATACTAGACGTCCTACTTCAGCTATAACATTATACTGCTATAAACAATTATTACTATGGTTACTAGTATATGTTTAATTCCTCAAGTTCTTCATGTCATTCATTGATAGTTTATTCTGATTGGACGATTATTTTAACTCAAATACGTCAATCATTATGGTGTGGTTGTTGACACATTATTTAAATTCGCTGATGTTTAAGATTTCCTCACACTGAATAAACACTGCTAACAGTAAATCAAGACGCATCTGCTGCTCTATTCCATTTAAAAATATTACGATGTCAATAGTACTACCAAACATGGAGAAATTCACATTCGGTGATGAAGAATGTTCAGTGTCATTTGCATTTCATTGCGTTAGTTTAAATGCACTAAATGATTCATCGGTCGTGCGCTTGAACTTCATAGAAACGGATATATCCACACTGAAACAACAAGAACGATCGACGAATCACTTGATGCAAAGATTGTGAATCTCACAAGGAACTTTTTTTTTCTAGAATCAAGCAACATCTACATTGATGGTAAGATAACTGATTTGTTACTAGATGATAGCTTGGTCTTTATCCAGTGGAGAAGACACTGTTATTATTAGACTTGTTTGGTGTGATGTTGCAAAGAAGGCAATTGATGGGTGTTGAAACTATTCTTAAGAACATGGAGTTTTCATATTGGTTGCGGCCACAAGTTATATGAAACTGGAGGACTGTGTTGGAAGGTGCTTCTGGAACTGTGTTGTATTATTTGTTTTTAATTATATTCCACATGTACATGTTGAGTTGATATCTGCGGGGTTTATTTAATTCAAAGTAGGTAAAATTAAGTGTTATTTTTACTTTTTACTCTGTATTATAATATATTACTTGGTTTATGTATTGTGGAAATAAAGTTTAAATACAATATATTAATTAATGTTTTCTGTTCTTATTATCAGCCACTATACAAATCTTTCTGATCTTCATTTACGTACCCATTTGTTTTCTGTTGATCACATGAGGATTTTTATTAAGCACAGTTTTAGCACATCAGCTGTTTACCAATGCTGGATAACTTAATTATAAATGTCATCAATATGTCATACGGTGTAGCCATTTATCTATATATTTTGATACAACCAAAATATCGATTAGCGGAACCTTGTACTAATAAGTATTCACAATAGTTTACAGGCTGACAAAACAACACCCGAACAGTTTGAATATACAAAAGTTGCAAGGAGAAGGCGTAAGGCGAAGTGTTGACATAGAAAACTGAGTAATACGAACTACACAAACACACACGTATACATTCAGGTGCCCAAAAAAGATAAGTAGGCCATGCTCCAATACTATCCCCCACCCTGTTAGTGTTAAGGGACGTAAAACATCATGCGATATAGAAATCATGTTGGATATCAGCTCAATTATTAAGATACAAATAGGTAAAGCAGTAACAGTTTGAAGAAACCAAAGGGGTAATCAGATTCCATATACCGAAGAACATACAACACAATGGCCAAAAGAAAATAAACAAAAAAAACAAACAAAGCAAGAAACCAATACAATATACCAAGGTGGCAGTGAGAAGGCATTAAGTGAACAAATGACACAGACAACTGAGTAACACGAATCCAACAAAACACGCGGGTAAACGCATCTACCACAGAAGGATAGGTAGTTCCTGCTCCACTAATAAAGCCCGCCGTGTACTAAATGACATGAAAATCATGTCATTTGGAAATCGTATTAAAAACCATTGACAATACAACCAGATAACACAAGAACCCCATATAATATCAAAGAGAGTAAATACGAATCAAACAGATGTCCAACTACCTCTAATGTATACCAATGAAAACGTATTTATCCAATTTAGTGTGCATGACGTATTTTTGGAATAATCATCAGATACTCTCAAAGTCAAACCGATTGGAAAACCAAATAATTGCACCATGTGTACCATAATAAAAAAAAAGTCTTGGGAGAATGTAAACTAAAAGGCCTTAATAGTGTAGCCAATATCTGCTAAGAGCACCTATAAATAATCAATGTACATCGACTTTAAGTGACTACTTACCGCAAATATATCACAATCAATATACCACCTCTAAGTGACTACTTACCTCTAATATATCCCAATCAATACACAAACTTTAAGTGACTACTTAAATGCAATATATCTCAATCAATACACCGACGTTAAGTGACTACTTACTTCATGCACTAAAGATAGTACTGATACTGTTATATCACCTTTACACTTGTACCTATATATATATGTAAGACTCAAATCCGTGTCCTTCCCTCAAATCTGTGTTCAATCATTACGTCATACACAGATCCATGTCCTTCCAAAGCCTTGTCCCCTCAAATCTGTGTCCACTGATTCACACCCAGATCTATGTCCTTTCAAAACATTTCTCCTCAGATCTGTGTGCTCTGACGTCATACTCAGATTTATGTCCTCCAAAATATATGCTCCCTCAGATATGTGTCCTCTGATATAATACACAGATGAAGGTGATATGTGAAAGGAAATATTCCCACAGATCTGTGTCCTCCACATTTTAGACATAGGAAAAAACAGCTATTGCAATTAACAGCCAGATTCACATGTGGGACACTCGCTGATTTATAGTTCCCGTTTGATATCAACTGATATCTTGTATCATTTACCCATTTATGCTCTGCGTGGTTTGTTTGTTTTTCTTTCTTGCAATCTCTGACCATACTGCAGTATGCACAATTTTGTGCACAAGACCACGGATAGACATCTGGATTTATTTTATACTGATTGCATTAATCCTAATTCTGTAACTATATATATATAACCTTCTCTATATGAGATATGTGTATTATCTTTTTTGTACGGACTGTTGTCTCATGGACATTTATTCCACATCTCAGTATTTTTCTATTTATGTGATATGTAATTTTGCTGATACCAGCATGAAGCAATTTCAAAAAGATCAAGTACATACCATTAACATACCATTATTTATTCGAACTACTGGAAAGACTGAGGTCCTCAACTGTCATAAATGGCCTCCGATTTACGGTGGTCTTTCTTGTGATTTTCGTTTAATAACTTCAATCAAACTTTCTTTGCTCAAAACATTTTCTATGATTAACATTTAGATCCTACGACTTTCTGTACACGCATCTGGATTCAGCATCGTAAAAGTGCAAACTGAGAATTTTTTTAACAGACCTCTCATTATATGCGACATGCAGCTCATCTAATAATTTCCTGGATCCCCAGTTGGGATTTTCTTCTTTTGGCTTAGCAATTTGTGTAAATAAGGGTAATAACAAAATTACCGAACATAGAGCAAATGCATATCGATCCAAAACGAATTTTCTTCTTTTTGCTGCGAAAACAAAGGTTATACTGTCCGGTTCCGTCATCTTTCTAAATGCCAACCTCAAATGACGTTATCAATTGGCAATGATTATGACGTCATTTTTCTGCCAAAGTGAAGGACGCAGATCAGAGGGAAAATCGATTTTGGAGGACACATATTTGAGTGAGAAGCGATTCCAAAGTACACATATCTGCGCGGTAAAAGGACACGGATTTTGGGGTACAGTAATTTTATAGGACAGATTTAAGGAGAAGACACAGATCTGAGGCCGTACATGGATTTGAGTTTTTAATACATATATATATACACAATGTAGGAATGTTATGTTCTTTGGTGTCCAGTATGATCTGTCGTGTACATATATATTGACAATGTAGACAAGCTATGTTCTCTGGTGTCCAGTTTGATCTGTCTTGTACCTATATATTGACAATGTGGAAAGTTATATTATCTGGTGACCAGTATGACCTGTCTTGTACATATATATTGACAATTTAGGAAAGTTATGTTCTCTGGTGTCAGTATGATCTGTAAGGGATTCGTTACCAACCATTCACATTTTTTACACCGCCGTTAAGTCTATGCCTTTTTAAACCACATTATAAAGGTGATTGATAACACCTGTCTGCTAACATACTAGGAATAATTTAGTTAATGTATGTTTTTGACGATAAATAGTGCTGTGAACTTTAGTTGGCGTTAGAATTCAATTTATGTCCGTCTAGGGTTTGGCTATAAAGTCTATGTTATTCTTTATTTAGCCTGTTTACATCAATGGGTGTAGCTTGCGAAATGTTTTTACTGTGTATCGTTATATAACCCCCATACTATACAAGATATGACAAATATACAAATTATCCATTTCATTGTGATAATTATACTTCTAATCATAGGTTGTCTTCTTACTACACGTGGAAAACGCTTGCATGGCAGCGCCATTTCACTAAGGGGAGTTTAGAAAGCAGATAAAGTTATAATATAGATACTGAAACTGCTAAGACTGTTCAAATGACGTTACCCAACAATGACCCACTCCCTAATTTTCATTAAACTGATTGAAGAGTCTATTTCACCCAGAGTTCCAGAACGACTTTATTTCTAAGATTTTGATATTTTATTAAAACGTAGATATCTAATTTATTATACGCGACGGAATAATCTTCATCAGGTAAGCTCATATAATCAAAAGACTGGAAAACCCAATAAACTATTTGGGTGCAGATAGACCAAAGGGCATAACCAGAATACCCACATTCTTCTAAGATCAACTATGGTAGAGAGAGGAGATTCGTAGTCAAATTAATGCTTATATGCAATAACACAGATGTTCGCACCTCCGGATACATGTCTGGATATCACCACATTGTGTCACTTATTTATGGGATTTTGCACAAAAACTTATTATTTCATTTCTTTTTTTTTTGTTAAATGTTGTCTCATTCCGGATTTATGATTAATGTAAGTCTCCGATAAAGTTTTCTTGAAAGCCCGAATGCTTTCGACAGTGTGTGTGTTTATTTATATGTTCTCTTATGATGTACAATGCTTTTAAATAAACATGAACAAATGAATACGTGGATAAATGAAGATTAGAGTGTTATGGATTCCTACTTGCCCATCGTTATTAGTTTTCTGTGTTGTGTTTTGTTTTGTTTTGTTTGTCTATCCTCCTGTGTCTTGTGCGCCCAATGTACTAGTGTATCTGGTTTCTCCATTCGTGACTCATTATTATTGTTTTCTTAACTTGATTGATTGATTGATTTTTGGTGTTTAACGCCACTTTCAACAATATTTCAGCTATATCATGGCGACCAGTTTTAGTGGTGGAGGAAGCCGGAGTACCCGGAGAAAACCACCGATCATGGGCAAGAAACTGGTAAACTTTATCACTTGCGGTTGCGAGTCGAGTGCACCCTTTTTTGTAATTTACAAAGCCGGGCGCGAACCCACGCCGTATTGGTGATAGGCTTGTATGAGTTGTTAGATCCAGCGACCTAACTCATTGAGCCACCCGGGCCCCTTCTTAACTTGAAGGTACTTGATTATATATAAAGTTCAAGACATTTGAGTATTTACGTCCTAATGCATAATATTTTGATGTTTTTCTGTTTTTCTCAACAGTTGTTAGCAATGTGCTAAATTAAGCAACATTTAAAAAGGTCATTGATAGCATCTTCCTGCCAATATACTAGGAATAGATTAACGTCACAGAAACTCTAGAACCAAATTTTCACTGCTGATAGAATTGTAAAGACATTTCGTGGAGCAGTTATAAGACGCAAAATCATAGCGCTGCTAGTAAAGACACTTCTGCAAATTAAAGCTTTTAGAGAAAAATATCATTTTGAGTGGAAATTTCATAGCAGATCCTTATCCAATAAATCAATTGAAGATATCAAAGGGGTAATTAGACGCCATAAATCGAAGAACAGACCACAGTCGCTTGAATTTCAGGGATTTAAATAAAGGAAGAGTAAAAAAACCTATTGTATATATATATAGTATGCAAAATGTATAGGGGAAGTTATGAAGTGCATTTTTGCGCCAAAATGTAAACAATCGTCATTAGGCCTAAACGGACGCAAACTGACACGCTTCGTGGATATTTTTCTACACTGGACATGTTTTTTTATATATCCGTATTGTAAGAACCTTCATTCCGAGCATTTTACAGACGTATGGGCCATGTTTTCACTGACGTTCAGCCATCTGTCTTTGTGGTAGATGGCTTACTTCAGTCATTACTATGGGTACTAGTATATATTTAATACCTCAGGTTCTTTGTATGATTCGTTGTTATTTTATTCTGATTGGACGATTATTTTAACTCAAGTACGTCAATCATATGATGTGGATATTTATATCCCCTGACTAGGTTTCCTCACAATAAGTGTATGGTACCATCTTAAATAAGACTGATTGCTACCAACAAAGGACAACATCAAGACCTAGTTAAGCAAGCAATTGTCGTCATCACAAAGTCTTAATATCATTTTTCCTAATAAAGAGCTGTTTTATGTCAGGAATCAATTTAATAATTAGGTGATACATATGTTTCCCCAAGCCGTCATGTCAACTTTTATGTTTGCTTAGTACAAGTGCATTCAGTTGTATTTCTAAAGGGGCGGGAAGTGTTGTTTTTGAATGAAGCAGATACATTCAAGGATTGATCGCAATATTTGTTCGGTTCATGAAGAAATAACCTCATTGAGGTTGTACACACCGTGTATATAACCCACGTAGCGGATTACGCAAGGGTGTGTGCAACCTGATTGAGGTAATTTCGAATGAACCGAACAAATAATTTCGATCAATTCTTATAAATTAATGCAAACTTTTTTGCTAGGATATTGAAAAATATATTTATTTTTTCAAAATATGACAAATAATCGGAAATAAATTTAAACAATCCCAAAGGTGCCTCATTTAAAGAGAATCACATGATGACAACGGTACTCGACACCTTCTATAGTTTGGCTTCCGAGACTGGTGTGGCCTGTTGTCCGGCTTAGATGAAAGGCTTCGATGTGTTGCTTTCCGTTTTAAAGAAGGTATTTGATGTGTTGTTTTTCGCTTTAGACAGTTGGGTTTGATTTTTCGTTATTCATTTTATATTGACGCTTTCGATGTGTTGTTGTCCGATTTAGACAGAGGGTTGGATGTGTTGTTATCCGTTATAAACTAAGGGATGCGTTGTGTTGTTGTTCGGTTTTGTCAGTTGGATTGGATGTGTTGTTGTCCATTTTGGAAAGACGGTTTTTATGTCTTGTTGTCCGGTTTAAACATGATGTTTGATGAGTTGTTGTTCAAGTAAGTATGACACTTTTGAATGTTGATTTTAAAATAGCATCAGCCTGTATAGCAAATAGAATAAAACCGATACTTAGAAATATTATCAGTGAAACACAAAGGGGTTTCTTTAAAATGTAGGTATATAGGGGAGTGCACGAGACTTATATACGATTTGATAGATAAGATAGAAGAAGATGATATACCAGGCCTTTTACTATTCGTAGATTTTGAGAAAGCTTTTGACACAGTGGAATGGTCTTTTATTGAAAAAAACTTTGCAATTTTACGGTTTTGGACCATCTCTTCAAAAATGGATAAAAGCCTTTTATTGTCGTATAAGTAGCGCAGTTACTAACAATGGGCATGTGTCTGAATTTTTCTCATTGGGAAGAGGTGTTCGACAAGGAGACCCTCTGTCACCTTATTTATTTATTCTTATTTTAGAACTCTTGGGTGCTGCAATTAAAAACGACCCAGAAATAACAGGGGTAAACATAAATAATTCTGAGTATTTGCTAAGTCAATATGCTGATGACTCCTCATTGATACTAGATGATAACCCGCTTGACAAATCATTATTTATGTTTAATAACTTTTCAGAATGTGCTGGACTGAGAGTTAATCTTGACAAGACCGAAGCAATATGGCTTGGCTCAAGGCGGATTTCCCATGAACAGCTCTTTCCAGATAAAAAATTATCCTGGAACTTTCTCGAAAATTTAAGTTATTGGGTATTAGTTTTAATCTGTCTGAATCTGATAAAACACTTGAAACTTTTACAGAAAAAGTTCAATCAGTGAAAAAATATTAAACTTGTGGTCTTATAGAGATCTTACATACATTGGTAAAGTCACTGTTATTAAGACTCTAGCTCTTCCTATCCTAGTTCAATGCCTTACTGTTTTACCAAACCCTCCAGATTCAATTTTGAATGATATTGAACAAATATTTTATAAATTATTATGGAATTTAAAGGACAAGATCAAGAGATCCGTTATTATCAATGAATATGAAGAAGGGGGACTGGATTATCTGCCCTTGATGGCCCTTGATGTGACAGGACGCATCTTCAACAGGCTCTGGGTATTTGATATAAATATTTGTTTACAACCTATCCTGTATCACCGTCTTCAGGTAGAACGATACTACAGACATCTAGTTACATTTCTTAACCTTTTGAAAGTGAAATGAAATGTAAACAAGCCGTGAATGTGAATTGACATTTAATTTCTGTTCATTGACACTCGTCTATGTTTACAATATGGCGACAAACGATCATCTTATACAAAGACAACGGTCCGTGCATTTTAGCACAAAACATATCAAGGGTATTACACATGCAGAAATCTTAGATCAAATTGAACGTACAATTGAAATAGACTGCATAAAGGCTATACAAATAACAGAACGAGACTGTATTGTTACTGTAAATGACCATCGTGCAAAAATAAAATTGTTGGTAGAAGGTGTCGAAGTACAAAATCAACACTTAAAATGTATGGATGTGGAAAAAGAAATCACAAACATTACCATAAAAGATGCCCCTGTAGAACTTGCTGATATAACAATGTGTACATATATGAGCCAATTTGGCGATGTTGTACAGGGATCTATTAAAAGGGGTACCATAAAAGGAACCAATATAGAAACAGGGACAAGATACATACAAATTGTTAATTGTGCTCCAACTATCCCAAACTTAACAACATTTGGTAGATTCAATGTGCGACTGTTTGCTGATAATAATCGAACGGCATGCAGACATTGCAATCGCACAGACCATCCATCATATAAATGTGACAAAAAACAAGATCCACTGAAAACCACGAGATCTTGCTACAGGTGTAACAGTACCGATCACATGATTCGTGACTGCCCATACTCAACAAATGTTTGCTATGGTTGTGGCAGAGAGGGCCACATTAAACGTGATTGTACGTACCAGAGGGAGTACACGGAAACAACAGAACAATACATGTACGGTGATTATGTACATGACATCAGAGAGGGTAGACGAGCAGAGGAGAACGACGAAAAGAAGATTCCCACAAAACCAGACAGAACGAAACAAAATACTAGTACTAAAGACCTAGACTGTGAAGGTGAACCAAACTTTACAACTACAAATACTGACATAAAAACAACAACAGTCATAATCGGTGCGTCAAATTGTCGCAGAGTCCAAGTTACTGATCCCAACATATGCAATCTTTCAATATCTGGAACAACTGCGGAAAACATTGACGCAATACTTGAAAATGTTGACTGTTAATTAAACACCACAGAGGTTAGCAAAATAATCTTCAGTTTGGGGACAAACGATGTGACAAGCAATAAAAATGATCATGATATGATTAATGTCCATGTGTCTAATGCTGTAAATAAAATGAAAGCATGTTTTCCTAACGCTGAAATCGGGTTGTGCAGTATCCTCACTCGGAAAGGCAAAGGACCAGGTCAAGTAAAATGTAATCTGACATCATCGTCTCTTAATAATTTTATGGGAAAATTGTGCTCAAAAGATCACAAATTATCATACATTAATCTTTGATATGAATTTGCACCAAACAACAACCCATCAAAAATCTTATACGATGCAAATGATCCCAGTGGAGTGCATGTGAGCCCGAAGGGAGCAAGTCTTCTAAGTTCTGTATTCTGTGACTTTTCGTCAGAAAATGAACATGCCGGAGAATATCAAACACCCAATCGAAAGAGAACCCGAAGTAGCTCCTCTACTCCAGGATCTGCTGAGAGACAATTAGGCAAAATCCAAAAATCATGAACTTTTTGTTGATAAGGACAAGCAATAAGAACAAATATTCTATATATTGTAAATTCGGTAGACTCCCTGAAAGTAAAATGTGCTATATTTTTTATATAGATATTGAGAAAATTGTTTGCATATCATGTAAGTTTGTACATAATATTATACAGTATGCCAAAAAAAAAAATCCCAAAATATTTATTTACATAGCTTGCATTATTATAACTTATATATTTTTTGGTTTGTATATAAAAGCAAATAATTCAGTATGTGCAATTTTAAACAGGTTGTGGTATGAAATAGATATTGAAGAACTTGTGTTATTTTAAAACATATTATTCAATCTGAAATAATTAACATAACATGTATTATTATTATAACTTGTATATTTTTTATTTGTAAATAAAAACAAATATTTCAGTAGGTGTATTTTTAAGCAGGATGTGGTATGAAATAGATATTGAAGATCTTATATTATTTTAAAACCTATTCAATCTGAAATAAATGTCAATTCAAATTATCACACTAAATGTCAATGGTATGGGAGATAACTCCAAACGAAACGCAATTTTTAACTGGTGTCGAAAAAAAAAATTTGATGTCATTTGCTTGCAGGAAACACATTGTATAAATACTATCGAATCAAAATGGCGAAAAAGAATGGGGCGGGAATAGTTTTTGGAATAACGAACAAAAGCTCAGAAAGGTGTAGCAGTTTTATTCAAAGAGTGGTTCAAATATAGTGTAAATGTTAACAACACTGATCAAAACGGTAGGCATATACAATGTGAATTTAAAATTGATACCGATGAAATATTTAGAATTACAAATGTATATGTACCAAACATACCCAGTGACAGAAAACGTTTTCTAGAAGAGCTCAACATTGATAATGATGAAAATATTTTAAACCTGGTTGTAGGCGACTTTAATTGCACTTGAAATAAAAATTTAGACAGAAAGCCAATACCATTAAGAGACGATATCGGAAAAAATGAATTTGAAAATTTCATTCAAAAGTTTGATTTAAATGATATTTATAGAAAACGAAATCCAAAACCAAAAAGGTACACTTTTAAACGTGTAAATTCTCACTCGCGAATTGATTATATATTAACTAACAATAATACTGATCACCGTTTATACAACCCCAAAATCAGGTATTTTCCTTTTAGTGATCACGACGGTGTGACAATCACATTGAAAATTAAACAGGTAGAGAGAGGCCCGGGATGTTGGAAAATGAATAACAATGTAATTACTACATCGTTATTTAAAAATACTTTTGAAATTTTTTGGAGGAAATGGAAAACAAATATTCATAATATAAATATGTTTAAAAACAAACTTCAGTTTTTGGGATTTGACAAAAGTCAAAATTAAAGATATCACTATTGAAATTGCTAAAAAGCTTAAAACAGATGAATCAGAATTAAAGTGTTGGGAAAAAGATTTAGAAAATTTGTTACTAAAAAAGGACACTTTAGAAAATGAAAATAAAATAAACACACTGAAATCAAACATTAATACATATTATCGATCAAAAGCTGAAGCAGCTAGAATCAGATCGAAGGTAAATGTCTATGAAAAGGGAGAAAAGTCAACAAAGTATTTCTTTAATTTAGAGAAGAAAAACGGACAGGAAAAGTTATGGTTAAAAATTAAAACTGAAGATGGGGGCTATAAAGATAGTACAAATGGAATACTGGGGGAGCAACTTAAATTTTATGAAAAGTTATTTAAATCTGAAGGTTGTGACAAAGACGCCGGGGAAAAGCTTCTTCAAAATTTGAATAAAAAATTGGATGATGAGGATAAAGATTTACTAGACAGTGAAGTAACTGGGGCCGAAATTGAAAAGGTCATTAAATTACTCAAAAAGGAAATGTCTCCTGGGGAAGACGGGATTATTTCAGAATTTTACCAAGAATACTGGTACCTAATACATAACGAACTGACGGACGTCATTAAAGAATCTTTCAACACTAAAACTATGTCTAGGTCTCAATATTCAGGAATGATGTCTCTTTTGTACAAAAGCGGGGAACGGGAGGACATAAAAAACTGGAGACCAATTACTTTGTTAAATACTGATTACAAAATATGTTCAAAACTCTTAGCGGAACGTCTAAAAAATGTTTTACCTAAAATCATTGGCTCGGACCAAAACGGCTTTGTACAAGGTAGATATTTATTTAACTCTAATAGATTATTACAAGATTTAATAGAATTTGTTGATATGAAAGATGAAGAAGGGGCTGTCATATTTTTAGATCAAATGAAAGCTTTTGATAGAATAGAATGGGAATGGCTAGAAAAAATGTTTAGAGAAATTCGAATTTGGGGTAAATTTTAGGGAATGGGTTAAAATGTTATTTAAGAATGCAAAAACGTGTGTTATTCCAAATGGATTTATCTCAAAATACGTCACCATTTCACGACCAATCCGTCAAGGGTGTCCCGTCGCACCGATGCTATACATCCTGCAAGCGGAGCCTTTGGCATCCACAATAAGAGCTAATCCAAACATCAAAGGCATTAAATTACCACACCCATCCGATCAAGAAAACGAAGCAAAACTTAATATGTTTGCGGATGACACACAATTATTTAATAGGGACGAAGAATCAATCGAAGAAACATTTAAAGTATTGAATATATATGAAAAAGCATCAGGGGCAAAAATAAATTTAAATAAAATAGTAGGAATGTATTTAGGTCGCTGGAAAAATAAAACTCCAAAATTTAAACAAATAAAATGGTCTAAGGATCCCGTGAAAGCTTTGAGAGTGATACATGGACACAATGTTGATATCGACGCTCTTTGGCTAGAAAAAAATAAGAAAATAAAATCATGTTTGGAAGTTTGGAAAACACGTGATCTTACCTATCAAGGAAAAGTGCTAATTCTTAAAACTTGTATAATATCACAAATAAATTTTGAAATAGAAATGAGGGGAATACCAGAAAAGTACAAAAAAGAAATAAATAAATTAATGTGTGCTTTCATTTGGGACGCAAAGTAAATCAAATAAAGAGAGATGTGTGCTGTTTGCGAGTTGAGGAAGGGGGTATGGGTATGGTTAACATCGATTCGCTCATTAAAGCTAAGCAATTCAAAAGTATGCATAAAATATTAAACGCCAAAAATGATACTTGGAATTCTATAGGTAAATGGTGGTTAAAAAAGTATGACCAAATCTATAATACCGAATATTTTTAACTACATGCTCAGACTTTAAAGGTTTACAAATTAATAAATTACCAATTTATTATCAAAATTTACTTAAATCGTTGTCAAACTTTTTACTCTTACAAAAACCAATGACAAAATTAGAAGTATTGGATCAACCTTTATATGGCAACTCAAATATTGTTTTCAATAGCAAACCTATTTTTTCCCAAATTTTGCACAGGGTGGAATACATAAAGTCCGTGATATATGGGATTGTGAAACAAATAATTTTAAAGATTCAAATTTTATATTTAATTCACTGATCGATAAAAGAAACTGAATTTCACAATGGACGAGGCTGAAAAAGGCAATAACAGGTGATCTTAAAAATATACTTAATGAAAACGAAAGTAATGTTAATCCTAGCAATCAAAATCTAAAACCTTTTAAATTACAGGAGACCTATTAAATATACGACAAAAATAATAAACTACAAACCAATAAAGATATTTCTATGCGTAAATTGAAAATATTTTTTTAATATTGATATAGAACCTATTTGTCAAAGTAAATGGAATATTTATTTTAATAAAAATTTGCCGTGGAGAAAGATATGGACGAACTTGCGTATAAATCGAGCAACAAGAAAAGCTAACCAGTTAAGTTGGAAAATTATACATAATACAGTATATACAGAAGCTAAAGTGCAAAAAATGGGGCGATCTATGAATGGTTTATGTCATTTTTGTAATACTCAAGTAGAAACTTTAAAACATTTATTTTACGAATGTACAGTCATACAACAAAATTGGGTAAAAATCATATCGGCGTTAAAAAATTACATGAACTCTCGTGAAATAAAAGATATAGATATTAATGAGATTACGGAAGAACATATATTTTTAGGGATTTATGAGGGGAATAGCAAAGATTCATCTGTTTGAAATACAATAATAAATATGTCTAAGTTCTCATTTTGGAAGTCGCGTAATATTATCCGGTATCAACAAAAAGTGTATACATCAAAAACTTTACTTCAATTGGTGAAATCTGAAATTATAATGTTAATCGAGTCTATTCCTCGTAAGTCAATAGAGACGCGTAATTTTGCAAATGAACTGAATGAAGTAGTTGAATTGATATAATAAACATAAACTTACTTACATTTACAGCATCTTCTTCATATTATTATTATATCTCTTTTACTGGTAAATCAAAAAAAAAACAAACTTTAAAGTTCAGATTTATAATTATTGATTGACCAACATGAATCGCAAGTCGCACGTGGGCTATAAATCATACACTAATAGTTACTAAGATGAAAAGTAGGTCAAACTAAGAGGGGGTTTAATTTGTTCGGTGACATTTATATTTTTGGGGAAGAATATACGTATTATATAATCATTTAGAAAAAAAAAAAATTATGAAAAATTATTTCATTTATTACTATGTTTTTTTTCTGTTTTTGTGATTGTATGGACGTTATCTTATGTAAATTATTTATACATCGTTAAATATTTCATTTTTCAAAACGTGTATGTATGTAGCAAAAAAAAATAAAGGAGGTTTTTCTAAATATAATATGCTCATTTGTTTTTTCCCTGTACAAATGAGTTTGTACGCAACCAGGGGTCCTAAGTGAGCTACCCTGGGCTACTTAGGTTATTATAAATCAGGAGTTTGTACAATAAACTGTGTGTTTTATTAAAAAAAAAGAAAAAAAAGAAAGAAGGAGTACTAAAAATGCCAAATATTCAATCCTTTTACAAAGCACTTAAAATGTCATGGCTTCATAAATTACTTGACCCTTTCAATCATTCACCATGGAAAGTACTTTTATTGGGTCATATGTAAAAATGGGGAGGAAGTAATATATTATACTTGAATAAAGAGGGTCTAGAAAAAATAGCAGAAAAAGTTAACCCGTTTTGGAAAGATGTTTTTTTTAATTTATCAGAGCTGAAACAGGAAAAGGGGGAGTTAAAGGATAGTCAACACGTCTTGAGCCAGTCCATATGGTTAAATCCTTTGATAAAAATAGGTGGTAATATGTGTATGAACAAAATATGTTATGAAAATGGTGGGTTTTTTTTTGTAAATGATTTAATATCAGAAAATAAAATGCTTTTTACATATGAGGAATTTATCAATCACTATAATATTAGATTAAATTTTATAGAGTATTTCAGTATTTTAAGTGCCATTCCACATAGATGGAAACTTCTGATAAAAGGGATAGGAAAATTAAACTTAATTGAAAATGACATTGTTGATAGACTGAAAAGGGACCCTAAGCCATGCAAATACTTTTCAAAACAATACATGCTAAATGTAAAAATGCTTCCTTTAAACATTCAGAGTAAATGGGAAAAGAAAGTTCATACAGGGGTTGTTATTGAAAATTATAATTGGAGTTTTATTTACTATATACCTTTCTCTGTTACAAAAGATACTAATTTACAGGACGTTCAATATAAACTTATACACAGAATCTTAATTACAAATTCCTTTCTATTTAAATGTGGGTTAAAAGAAACTGAGCTATGTACATTTTGTACAGAAACCAAAGAAAGTCTGGTTCACATCGTTTGGGAATGTAATTATGTTCAGAACTTTTGGTTATCAATTGGCAATTTCCTGAAAATCTGTGGTTTTAGCTTACCCTTTAATGCAAAGGACATCATTCTTGGCTTGACTGAGCACAGTTCAGCCCAGGGCACAATCAACAATGCTTTAATTATTTTGAAATATTATATATATGTACATAGATGCAAATGTAGGGACCTTGATTTAGAAGGTGGTCTTGGATTCCTGAAATATGCTATAAATATTGAAAAGGCATCAATGATATATCTGTCCCCGGTACAAAAGGAACATGTTAAAAGAAAATGGTTAGATCTGGAGGCGGTATTGAGTGGTTAATACTAATATATTTCTATTATATTAAAATGTATGTTACTTTGTATAATTAAAATGCATTGCTAACTTTGAATTTCAAAATTTAATACAAAACATTATGCATGAAGATCAACTTGTTTTTACATTGTAACTTTTGTGCATTGAAACATTGTGTTTATAGAATCATGTATGTATAAATCTGTTCTTCGGAAAATAAACAAATTACAAAAAAAAGTGTGATAGTTGGAATATCTCGTTTTGTCGACTTATCTGTATTGTCCATATTATAAAGCCAAATCTGATATATATTATCTCAAACAAAGTGGCGCATGTTTCATCATAAGTTAAAAAAAATGTCTGCCAACTCATCACAACTTAATAAGAAAATATTTAGATATGCAATGTCAGTGAATGTGAACCGCCCAGTAGTCAGTGTTTCTGCCCTGACATGGTGTTTTAGATATACCTGCTATTGAAATATGCAGTTCTAAATCATGTAATTATTAATAGGACTAAGGTTCTCTTCCCTCAACCATAGTTGATCGTACCGTATTTTGGCTATCTTGGTTAGGTCCTTGGTTTACCTGCTCCCAAATACTTTTTTGGGATCTCCAATCTTTTCATTATGTGAGAAAACGATGAAGGCTAGTGCAGAAATGGGTCTTGGGCACTAAGGCACTAAGCTTGATCCCTACGTTTTCATAAAATATTAAAATTGAAGAAATAAAGTCGTTCATGCGGCCATGTAAGTGTTGTTTATCTGTAATAAGAAGACAACCTTTAATAATAATGGAAGTATAATTATCAGAGAGAACTGAATAACTTTTATCTTTATCATAGCTTGAACAGTATATAGCAGTACACATTATAACATATTTACAAGAATACATCCATTGACGTAAACAGGCAAAATAAAGCATAACAAAGACAAAAGTAACGACAGGTGACACATATTATTTAAAACTAATTACAAAGCCAACTCAACTGAATATGGCTTATTATGAAGCGAAAGTTTAAGAAGTCACAACCAACAAGTTCACCGATATCAGCAAGGAAGCAATCACCTCTCATCTTAACTCATTGACCATA
>MJUT01055631.1:960441-983789 GCA_002080005.1 Gigantidas platifrons | reverse complement strand
TTGTCGGTGTCAATTGTGGATTTGACGGTCGCAAATATCTGCTTCGCGTCGCCAGTAAAACAGCATTTGCGACCGTCAAATCCACAATTGACATCCAACTCTTCAAATACAGTACTGTTATTCCTTAATTATATCATCATTTCACTGTCGATTTCATGATCGCATATATCCGTTTACTGGATCCGCTAATGCCGCACCATTAAACTGAATTTTCGACCATCAAATCTCCAATTGAAGGCGTAATTTTTTTAAATACATTTACATGTATCTCCTAAATATAACCTCTCATCTTAATAAGATTTTATGATAGCATTTTGTGACATAATATATCACTCAAGACAAAAAATACCACGACATATGACATTGGAAATCCAAATCGTGGATTGGGACAAGCACACAATTGTTGCGAGATTAAACCGATTAATGGGATTCCAACCCTCTTATTCCCCCTTGTTAAATGGTTCTCTAACATATGCTTTCACAAAAATAAATGACAAATTCTAAGAGGACTCCATCTTTCGCTTTGTAGACAAACGAGCGATTTATCGATGGTATAATCTCATTAACACATGCGCCGGTGAATATGACTTACTTTTCCATTGGAAACATACATTTTCCCCAATCATAAATATAATTTCCCGTCTTCCAATCAAAGTATACTACCATATTTGTACTTTTAGACATGTCAGAATCGAAATAAAATCATGAAAGCCAGAATGTGTTTTGAGTTTTAACATGGGTTGGCGGATATTAGTAAATATTATCCCTCGCCCCTGGCTCGGGATAAAATACTAATATCCGCCAACCCATGTTAAAACTCCCAACACAGTCTGGCTTCCATGATTTATTTATTAAATAACCATGGACAGTACAAAACCAACACTCTTTGGACAAAACAAACATAACTGATGTTTTTAACATATTTAATATCAATTATATATAGTCATGAACATCCACAGTGGTATACTAGGATAAATAGGTCATTAAATATGTCATTAAATAGATAATTAAATTGTTGGAATCAAATATTGAAAATAAAATAGTAATATTATCCACATCGATTACTGTTATACAATCTTAATGTGAAACTAACGGGTGCTTGACAGTAAAACAGCTGACATTCTACTGCACTGCGGTGATAGTTCTGATATTCTCCTCAAATGCGAAAGATCGTTGATTATATCATTGTCGTCGCTAGTAGTATGAATACGAAGACGGGGAAATTGGTGTTGCTGATCTTCTGTTGCGTCGGTTAGTTATTGCTATGCAAATTCATCTCATCGTGGTGATTTGAGGCGAATACGACATCAGCAGATACTGATAAAGAATGATATCAACACCAAATTATTTAATATTGCTCATTTGACAAATGTTCCAGACACATGGAGGAGTGGTTGACAGTAAAGCAGCGTACATGCTACTCTACAGTGGTGATGTAATAGTTCTGAAGGTCTCTTTAAATGCTATAGATCGTTGGTTCGATGTTAGGACTCTCTGGAAGGATGAATGGAAAACGTGAAAAATGGCGTTTGTTGTTTCTCGATAGAGGAGAATGTTTTTTAAAGGGACGACATGACATGTCTACATAATGACGTTTACATAGGTGCGCTAAAGCTAAAGCTGACGTCAGCGTGTTGATTTAATATAAACCAGACATCAACACCTTCTGATCAATATGCAACTACTTCTCGCCATGGGATGGCTGTCAAATTACTAAAACTGTGCAAATGGCGGTAAGCAACAATGACTCACTTCCTCGCTTAAATGTTCCGCATTGAATTTTCAGAAAAAGAATTGCATGACAAGATTTGGCCTGAAATATTCATTAGGTAATGTAATTATTAACAAGAATTATGAGAGTATTGAACATAGCAATACATTGTCCCCTACCGGCCGCAAAATTCGGAGGACCTAAAATATTAGAAGTATCACCTTGCAGTGACTAGATTTTAAATTACAAGTTCATACTAAATACCAAGTCAATATATCAAAGGATGTAAAAAAAAAGTCCGGAAAACTTAAAATTTGAACAAAAAATACAAGTTCAAGGGCCACAACTCAGTCAAAAATCATTCGACCGGAACGAAATGCGAACTTAAACTGTAACTCATCAAGATATAGCCACATACCAACTATCAAATCAATATATCAAAGGACGTTAAACAAAAGTCCGGAAACTTAAAATTTGAAAAAAAAATTCAAGTTCAAGAGCCATAACTCAGCCAAAAATCATTCGAACGGAACGAAATTCAATATTAAACTGTACCTCATATAGATATAGCCACATACCAAATATCAAGTCAATATCTCAAAGGACGTAAAAACAAATCCGGAAAATTAAACATTTTAATGTGACGGACGGACGGAACCTAAAACTATAGTCCTCTTCGGCTTCGCCGGTAGGGGACTAATAAACCTAAGGTTCTCATCCCTCATATATATGTGATCTTAGACTACATTGTCTTTACTTCTTTTGGTTCTTTCGCTTTCTTGCTCGAAAATACCTTTAAATTATTTGGCTTTCCAATTTTTTTATTTTGAGCGTACATAATGAAGGTTATTCTGGAAACTCGTCGTCCGTACCAAATTTGATGTCCATGTTTTTATTATTAGGGATGTTTAGTTTAGATATTAAAGTGCATTGATCATCTTTTAGATAATGCCCATTTGCTGAGCTGTTTTTATGCCATAATCTAAAACTTATGCATTGGTGTGTGTGATAGCTTAACTTGAAAACAAAATTACACCTATAGATACTTCTATATCGTTTTTCAATTATTGTTCGGACGATATGGAAATTGTCGAGACTGTCTGATGTATGGTGTACGCTGTTAGGGTATGTCGCCTGTTTATAAATTGCTGCAGCCAGTTCTCTTCCGCGTGGCGAATTAGCTGCTGATATTTCATGAACTTTTTCTATTCTGTTTAGGTCCTTTGCTTGTATTGCATGCATAGCTATAAATTATTGGGTTTTCCAATCTTTCGATTTTCCGCGTACCTGATGAAGGTTATTCCAGTGTGATCTAACTTTGATATCTACGTTTTTACTATAATCCTCATTATAAGTTCATTAAAGCTCTGCATTAATTAGCCAGAAAGAAATCATAACGTGACATGGTCCAGTATATGTGATTGTATATTGATAATGGACAATTGTAATCAGTGCTATCACATACACATCCCTCCAAATGATGATTGACAAAGTGTCGGTTGAGGATTTGGATTGATTTGTGTATAGTGCTATGGTAAGTGTTGATTTGAAATGAGTCTAGATACCGTCGTTTATGAGATTTTGGTGTACAAATTATCAGTAATATGTTTTCGTTTATACGATTATGAAAACAAGTTTAAACAGTGATAGTCATCAATTCTATCCATATAAGCAAAGTAGTGTTTTTAATTTTGTGTGATTCTGATTTTGACCTTAACGTTGAAATCAGAAAACTGAGGTGATTAAAAACAACAGTCGACGACAACTTTATGACTTAACCTTTCCAATAGTCAACTTCACATTCATCAGCAGCAATGGTCCGGCAGCACATAATCTTTATTGCGGGACATGTAATGAAAGAACCTTCCGTTTCATTTTTATTNGGCACATGCACTGACAGAGAACGGTTTACAAGATTATCAGCTATACCTAAACTGTTATTATCTGCAGACGTAGAATGTTCAGATGAAAATGTCAAATTAGGATCTGTTGTAACTGGAGGTTGAAGCATAGAGTTAATCAAATTTTGTGACTGAATCCCACCTTTGCATATTATCTTGTCATTTATTCAATTTTGTTATATGTGATTATGTAACAATTGTTTATCAACAATTTTCGGTTTTGAATAAATGATTTTCACTCAACTTTGTGTATATATATATATAAATTATGCAAACATAGCTCGGACTCCTGGGTAGATATGGTTGTCGTCGTCAAGTATCACTGGTATGTTGTTGTCGTCGTTAGGAACCTTGGCTTACAAAAATAAAATTTATGGGAAATAAAAGAGTTTTTGTCAGCAAGTTCCCCTTTCAAGTAATTTTCCTATTGCATAACACAGTTGGGGAATTTAATCTTTCACACGAGATTAAGGTCATCATCTACATGCATGTTAATTAACATGCATTATTTTCATTGGCTAATTCCCTGGATTAGGTCATAGGTTATCAAATTACCGCAAACGCTTCAACATGTGGTCAGTCGGCAGCTAACGTCCAAAGAGGAAAGCTTTTTTCCAAAATTGATCGATAAATTATATCTTGAAGTATTTTAAAATCCCACCCTCTGCCACCCCTAAATAGACTATGGGATATCATTTTAGCTATTTTTATTTCATGTTGTTTGGTTTTGTTTTGTATTATTAAATATTGATGTCTAAAAATGTATAGCATCTTTACATGATATCTGACTTTTATTTAATTTGTTTTGTATGTGGGCACTTTTTATATCCCACCTTTGCATATTATCTTGTCATTTATTCAATTTTGTTATATGTGATTATGTAACAATTGTTTATCAACAATTTTCGGTTTTGAATAAATGATTTTCACTCAACTTTGTGTATATATATATATAAATTATGCAAACATAGCTCGGACTCCTGGGTAGATATGGTTGTCGTCGTCAAGTATCACTGGTATGTTGTTGTCGTCGTTAGGAACCTTGGCTTACAAAAATAATAATTACATTACTTAGACACGGTAAATAACAATACTAATATATCTAATTAACCATGTCAGTGCCGCAACACTGACTACTGAGTGGCAGATATCCTAGGGGGGCTAGAACAATATGGCATCGGTAGACAAATTTGTCAAGGTAGAGCACAAATTACATGATTTTAAGAAAGCAATTTTCTGATTGTGTTCATCACCTTCGCATGTACAACAACAACGTCAAGATGGGCCTTGCAAGGACCAATTACCGATCTGACGTTGTGCATAATACATCGAAAGCATAGTAGACGACTTTTTAATGTGTTTCGAGTGGGCTTAATAGCTTGGTATTTGCTTGCAGCATAGTTCAATGCCAAACGGTTTTTGTTATTTGACCAATGAGAAATAAAAAAAACAATTACTTTTCCATACTGATGGCTGGAAGAATGAAAATGGGAAACACCAGAAACTGTAAATCAAGTAAGACAGTGGACTTAAGAAAACAGGAGGAAAATACAAACATATAATACACAAAAATTGTAGACATAGGAGCATGAACCCCAAACAAATTCGAGGGTGAGACCTTTCTTTTCTGAGGGACTGAAGCTACAGCCATTGACACAAGTAGTCTAAATAAATAGAATAAAAACAATAACAGCGACAGGAGACAAAAAACATCTTAATAAGGCAGAGTGCTGCAATTAAGGATACGTTCAAAACTAATTTGAGCGAATGGTCAGACGATACTTGCATAAGGACATTTCATGGACAATCATCTTTATTCATAATATTTCTCTGTTTTTTTCAAACAACAATTAACGATGTGCCTTTTTCTTAGCAACATTATAAATGTTATTGATAACATCTGCCTATAAACATACTAGGAATAAATTAGTTCATGTATTTTATTGACGATAAACAGTGCTGTGAACTTTGATTTGCGGTACAATTCAATGTATGTCAGTCTATGGTTTGGCTACAGACTCTGCCAATAATCAATGTTCATACTCCCTGAACTAGTATTGTGTTTTTTCCAGAAACGTACAGTAGAATATGTTAGTGGACCAGCAACTGCTTACCTATCCGGAGTGCACATTAGCTTTATGTTGATAAATAATATATAATTAAATATTATTTCGAATAAGTTCTATTTTGTTTTTATCAATTTCATTAATATATGGGGTCAGTCAAAGTCGTGACATCGATACAAAATTATGTGATAAAGTTTGTCAGTGACTTGCGGCTGGTTGGTCGTTTTAAGGAGGTACTCCGGTTTCTTCCACAGAGATTTTTTGATTGATTGATTGTTTGATTCTGTATCGTCCAATTAGCTATATATCGGTTACATTCATGACGAGAACATTTTAACAAAGAATTATTTCTGTAAATAATCACAATCTGATTCTTTCCTCAGTCATGACATATTACCAGGTTTGTACCAAAAGTAGAACAAGTGCTACTAGTGGAACAGGAACTGCTTACCCTTCCGGAGCACATGAGATTAACCCCCATATTTTATTGGGGTTCGTTTTGCTCAATCTGCCCTTATGTCTTTCTTCTTTTTTCCATTGTATTATCAGTCTTTCGACAGGAAGCTCATTTCCATAACCTACACTAGTTTAATACGATAGCACGGACAGTGAATGCTCGTAGATAGCTGACTACTAGATGGGAAAGTAGCATAGCTAGACCTTCACTCTTAAGAAACAACCATTAGAGAAAATCGAACGACAATCAATAATGGAAAATCCAGAGAAACTAGCAACATTGGGTACTCAAGACACAGACCCAAGAAAAACAAACCAAAACAAAAAACAACATGGTAAATGAACACGAGGATCAACACTGACCCTTCAAAAAACCCAGGAGAGTTCGGAGCAGTTCCTACTTCTTATAAGACACCAACATGCTACTCATACATACAGTCGAATAGAGTAAGGGAAAAATAGATAATCACTAGTTACTCGTATGCATACCATACTCTCAGATCAGTTAAAAAATCGAATTCGAAGATTCGTAACAGGCAAAATGGATTCCCCTTACATGCATATACATGATCGAACGCTTTCATGGCTTGGTACAGGCACTCCGATGAAGTGCTGTGAATTCAACATCTTTAACATCATCAATATCTACAAGAATTGTGGCTTGTTATTTTTCTACATTTCATTTGAACAATTCGAACTAAACAAATAAATTCGCCGTCAAAATATTTTTCTGTACTACTATTTTTCGATTATAATTTGACCTTTTCTGACCGTGTGATATTTCATTTTTATCACACTACTCAACATATTTACAACATGAACATTACATCAAAACATTTCATAATTAGAACCTTTATTGCTCCCCAGGAGACCTGATTCTAAGATTAGCCATCTGACAGCGTTTATACATAATTAAATGGAGAGAAATCGAAGGCAAACAAGAAAATGTATTTGTAAATGTGAGGTTGGCAACCCAACACATAAACCAGAAAGACAACATCATTAACAATCATGCGTGTGTTCTTTTGCAGTTACAAAGATACAGAGCTTTATCTTCCTACATTGCATAGGTGCCAATTATAAACAGTGTTACATTACTAGGTCTACGAAACTCTTTCCACAATATGAACATATTTTATTATGTAAAAACCTGACTTTACAGCGCATGTGACACTAGCTACTCATTGAGTGGCATGTATCAGGTGTAGCATCTGTACAAATTACAAAGGTCTTTTTCAGAGAAGTATATTATAGTTCTAATAATGATTACTTTATTTAAGAACAGTATATTTCTAAAATAAATATATCTAATAAACCATGTCAGTGCCACAACACTGACTTCTGCGCGGAAAATACCCTCGAAAAAAAATATCGTTTCTGTAGCTAACATTATCTAGGTAGAGCACACATTACTTTATTTTAAGAAATTCAATCTCACCTTCGCATGTACATTAAGAATGTTAAGATGGGTCTTATTAGAACGAATTATTGGTCTGAGGGTCTGTACAATACATCCAAGGTATAGTAGGCAACTCATTAATGACTTTCGAGTGAATTTAACAACTCGGTCTCTGTTTGCAACGACTTTCAATGGCATACTTTATTGTTAACTGACCAATGAGAAACATCAAAAAAATAATTTCTCATGCTGATGACAGGAACAATGCCAAAGGGATAATCAGAAGCCGGTTTATGGATAGTTAAACTCTGTTTCACTTCTTATAGATAATGGATTTCACGGTCGAATACGTTTATTACTGCATATTTTTACAGGATTTTTTTAATGGAAACATAAAACCACCGTACACTTCTAAATCCATCAAAAATGTATTTATGTGTCCTTCATTTTAAGGGAAAAATAACTTTTAAAAATCTCCTATAGTGTTTAAATGGACAATGTTTTCAGCGCGCAATCACCGATAAAAATGGACTAATCCTTTATAGGTAGTACCAGGTATTACCTGTTGTCAGGTTATATATTTGAAATCAACAACCTGTCTGTCTCGATTTGACTATCATTGTGACTATACGTGTTCGAAAAAAAAATCTTAAAAATGCCGAAATCGCCCTCTCTTACATCAAGGGAACGAGAAATGATTAGAAGTCTTAATGACTACTTTGATAAGTTAGGTGTACGCAAAGCACATTTTCATAGTAGTAAGGCGCGTCGAGTCGCGACATTCTTAAATCTTCCTTTGAGTACCGTGTACAAAGTACTGGGTGATCATGGTGACCCAACTACCATGGCAATAGATGACAAAATAATACCTGACAAAAAACACCAACAGGTTAGGTATGATGATTTCACCATGGGTGTGATAAGAAGGAGAGTAATGAGGTGTTTTAGGGAACGGGAACCCGTTACGATAGACCGCTTAGTTGAATGGCTGAATGCAGAGGTAAACGACACCAATTTCTCAAAGATTTCGGTATGGAGGGCCCTGAAGATTGTGGGATTTAAATTTAAGAACACAAAGGATGACAGAAAAAAGGTGTTTGAAAGGTTTCATGTAATAGCCAGTAGATATTCCTTTCTTAGGACAATTAAAGGGTACAGGGAGCAGGGGTTCCAAATCGTGTACGTGGATGAAACCTGGGTAAATGAAAACGATTCTCCCTTCAAGAAATGGACAAGCCCTGAGGATGAAACAAGTAACCGCCTCCCAGTGGAAAAGGGAAACGCCTTATTATTCTTCATGCAGGGTCTGCCGAGTCCGGTTTCATAGATGGGTGTGAACTTGTATTTAAGGCAAAGAAGGGGGAGGGTGACTATCATGCCGAAATGAATACTACCGTGTTCATGGACTGGTTTACCAACACATTAATCCCTGCTTTAGATTCTCCCAGCGTAGTTGTGATTGATAACGCGGTTTACCACAACAAAATTACAGAACAATCTCAAAGTCCGGTTTCAAGTCACAGAAAAGGAGAAATGATCGGTTGGTTGGGGTTACAGGGAATAAATGTTGACCCAAAACTTATAAAATCTAAAATTTATCAAATTGTCAGGCAACACAAACCAAAGCCGAAATATGTTACAGATGAAATTGCTATGGAAAACGGACATTTCGTTCTTAGAACTCCTATCAGACATTGTGAACTTAACGCAATCGAATTAACTTGGACAAAAATTAAAACAGAAGTCCGCAAAGAAAACAAAACTTACAAATAAAAGATGTTGAAGAATTATTTAAAACTGCAGTGACAAATATTACAAAGGATGATTGGGTTAAATCAGTTAAACATACCATTTCTGTTGAAAAAGAATACTGGGATACGGATGGGGTTATGGAGGAGGAAATTGAACCAGTCGTGATATGGGTTGGGGCCGATTTGGACTCCGAGTCTGATGAAGGGTCCGAGGTTGAAAATTAAGATAAACTTCAGTTAATTACATGTATTTAGTTAGAAAAAACAGCATACGTTATAAAATTCAAGTGTATGTATGTATTACATGTTTGATCCGAAATCTAAATTAACAGGGAAGACAAGTTCGAAATACGTTGATTTCTGCAGTTCTTATTTTAAAGTGGAATTGAAATATTCAACTATAGTAGGGAATCTCTGTGTAAAATATGTATTTTCCACATTCCGCCTGCTTTAAATTATCTCTATCTAAACTATCTTTGTTAAAAACAAAAACTCATTCTATCAGTATGTATGGGTGTTTACTAATAAACTGGTATGAAGGTAGACTGTTTTAACTTTAATGTGTTCTTTAGACACTGTCTTTTTTTTTCTTTTTTTAGGGGGGGGGGGTTGACTCATAGAAATGTTTCTCATATCTCATTTTATTCTTTTATTAATAAGAATATACAACTTTCTTAAACAATACGTCTCAGATTTCTTTTTATTTTGCTCCTTTCTCACACGGCATCCTATTTATTGCACCCGTCTCAGGTACGGCATCCCTTATATTGTACTCAGAAAATGCATATACATTTCTTTTAAAAGGCGGTTTAGGGCTATACATCTTTGTGGTCACATTATATTGGAATCCTTTAAAATGATAATTGAATTTTGCTACAATTTTGTATAAAGTATAAGAAAATAAAAAAGAGCACCTATCGCAATTTATTTCATAATTACCGGGATATATTTAAGTAACCAAAATTACCCAAAATTAAGGGTATTGAACGCCATGTAGCAAAATATTATATATCCCCATGCACGTCCATATGATCAATGACAAACTCAAACAAACCCTTTACTTGTCCATTCGAGAATGCCATTGTCAGTTTTAATCAATATGTATCGCTTCATGTTACTGTGTTACCTGCTTACCCTTCAAATAGGATGATCCATTACTTAGATTTTTTTACCTATTCGGCAAAAACACTAACAATTCACATGTATGCAGACTGACATGAAGGTTCTACCGGAGAATAGCAGAAATATTCTGTTATGTACAGTCATTCTTGATATACATTGAAAAAACAAGAGAATTTTGCGCACAAATAAAAGAGATATCTGCAATTTTCCATTATCTAAAGGAAGTGAAACAGAGCTTAGCAGGTCAGCAGGATATAAATTACAAATGCTGATCATACACACGACAGTTGTGTCTACTGGCATGTCTGGTTTTATACAAAATGTCTTACTTTAGTTTTAACTCCATCCTACCTTAAACAATCATTACTATTTCTTCAGTTTTATGAATAATTAGCGGGTCAGCTGGAAATCAACCACAAAAGCTAGTCATACATGCGACATGATCTATATACATGTTTGGTTTAATACTAGATGTCCTACTTCAGCTATAACACCTATTGCTATAAACAATCATTACTATGGTTACTAGTATATGTTTAATACCTCAAGTTCTGCATGTCATTCATTGATAGTTTATTCTGATTGGACGATTATTTTAACTCAAATACATCAATCATTATGGTGTGGTTGTTGACACATTATTTAAATTCGCTGACGTTTAAGATTTCCTCACACTGAATAAACACTGCTAACAGTAAATCAAGACGCATCTGCTGCTCTATTCCATTAAAACATATTACGATGTCGATAGTACTACCAAACATGGAGAAATTCACATTCGGTGATGAAGAATGTTCAGTGTCATTTGCATTTCATTGCGTTAGTTTAAATGCACCAAATGATTCATCGGTCGTGCGCTTGAACTTCATAGAAACGGATATATCCACACTGAAACAACAAGAACGATCGACGAATTACTTGATGCAAAGATTGTGAATCTCACAAGGAACTTTTTTTTCTAGAATCAAGCAACATCTACATTGATGGTAAGATAACTGATTTGTTACTAGATGATAGCTTGGTCTTTATCCAGTGGAGAAGACACTGTTATTATTAGACTTGTTTGATGTGATGTTGCAAAGAAGGAAATTGATGGGTGTTGAAACTGTTTTTAAGAACATGGAGTTTTCATATTGGTTGCGTCGACAAGTTATATGGAATTGGAGGACTGTGTTGGACTGTGTTTCTGGAACTGTGTTGTATTATTCGTTTTTAATTATATTCCACATGTACATGTTGAGTTGATATAAGCGGGGTTTATTTAATGCAAAGTAGGTAGAATTAAGTGTTATTTTTACTTTTTACTCTGTATTATAATATATTACTTGGTTTATGTATTGTGGAAATAAAGTTTAAATACAATATGTTAATTAATGTTTTCTGTCCTTATTATCAGCCAGTATACAAATCTTGCTGATCTTCATTTACGTACCCATTTGTTTTCTGTCGATCACATGAGGATTTTTATTAAATATAGTTTTAGCACATCAGCTGTTTGCCAATGCTGGATAACTTAATTATAAATGTCATCAATATGTCATACGGTGTAGCTATTTATTTATATATTTTGATACAACCAAAATATCGATTAACGGAACCTTGTACTAATAAGTATTCACAATAGTTTACAGGCTGACAAAACAACACCCGAACAGTTTGAATATACAAAAGTTGCAAGGAGAAGGCGTAAGGCGAAGTGTTGACACAGAAAACTGAGTAATACGAACTACACAAACACACACGTATACATTCCGGTGCCCAAGAAAGATAGGTAGGCCATGCTCCAATAATATTCCCACCCTTTTAGTCTTAAGGGAATAAAACACCATGCGATATATAAACCATGTTGGATACCAGCTCACGTATTAAGATACAAATAGGTAAAGCAGGAATAGTTTGAAGAAACCAATGGTGTAATCAGATTCCATATACCGAAGAACATACAACACAATGGCCAAAAGAAAATAAACAAAAGAACAAACAAAGCAAGAAACCCATACAATATACCAAGGTGGCAGTGAGAAGGCATTAAGTGAACAAATGACACAGGCAACTGAGTAACACGAATCCAACAAAACACGCGGGTAAACGCATCTACCACAGAAGGATAGGTAGTGCCTGCTTCACTAATAACGCACGTCGTGTAAGTACTAAATGACATGACAATCATGTCATTTGGGTCATTTGGAAATCGTATTAGAAACCATTGACAATACAACCAGATAACACAAGAACTCCATATAATATCAAAGAGAGTAAATACGAACCAAACAGATGTCCAACTACCTCTAATGTATACCAATGAAAACGTATTTATCCAATATAGTGTGCATGACGGATTTTTGGAATAATCATCAGGTACTCTCAAAGTTAAACAGATTGGAAAACCAAATAATTGCACCATGTGTACCATAATAAAAAATAATAAAAAGTCTTGGGAGAAAGTAAGCTAAAAGGCCTTAATAGTGTACCCAATATCTGCTAAGAGCACCAATGAATAATCAATGTACATCGACTTTAAGTGACTATTTACCTCGAATATATCACAATCAATATGCCACCTTTAAGTGACTACTGACCTCTAATATATCTTACTAAATACCCAGACTTTAAGTGACTACTTACTTGTAATATATGTTAATCAATACACCGACGTAAAGTGAATACTTACATCATATACAACCAATTGAAATCGACAATTAAGTACGGATACTGTTATATCACCTTTAAACTTGTACCTATATATATATGTAAGACTCAGATCCGTATTCTGCCCTCAAATATGTGTTCAATCATTACGTCATACTCAGATCCATATCCTTCCAAAGCCTTGTCCCCTCAAATCTGTGTCCTCTGATGTCACACCCAGATCTATGTTCTTTCAAAAACATATCTCTTCAGATCTGTGTGCTCTGACGTCATACTCAGATCTATGTCCTCCAAAATATATGTTTTCTCATATCTGTGTCCTCTGACATAATACACAGATCAAGGTAATATGTCAAAAGAAATATCCTCACAGATATGTGTCCTCCACATTGTAGACAGAGAGGAAAAAACATGTATTGCAATCAACAGACGGATTCACATCTGGGATACCCACTGATTAGTTCCGTTTGATATCAACTGATATCTTGTATCATTTACCCATTTATGCTCTGCGTGGTTTTTTTTCTTCTTCTTTTTCTTGCAATCTCTGATCTTACTGCAGTATGCACGATTATGTGCACAAGACCAACAATATACCTCTGGATTTATTTCATACTGATTGCATTAATCCTAATTCTGTAACTATTAGACCTTCTCTATATGAGATATTTGTATTTTCCTTTTTGTACGGACTGTTGTCTCATGGACCTTTATTCCACATCTCAGTATATTTCTATTTATGTGATCGGTAATTTTGATGATACCAGCATGACACCATTTTAAAAAAGATCAAGTACATACCATTAACATACCATTATTTATTCGAACTACCGGAAAGACTGAGGTCCTCAGACTGTCATAAATGGCCTCCGATTTACGGTGGTCTTTTTGTGATTTTCTTTAATAACTTCTATCAAACTTTCTTTGCTCGAACATTTTTTATGATTAACATTTAGATCCTGCGACATTCTGTAGAAGCATTTGGATTCAGCATCGTAAAAGTACAAACTGAGAATGAATTTTTTTAACAGACCTCTCACTGTATGCGGCATGCAGCTCATCCAAAATTTGCTTTGCTCCATAGTTTGGATTTTCTTCTTTTGCTTTAGCAATTTGTATAGGGAAAGGCATATCGATCCAAAACGAATTAGGGTTCGGATCTTTAATAATCTCATTTCTTCTTTGTGCTGCGAAAACATAGGCTATACTGTCCAGTTCCGTCATCTTTCTAAATGCCAAATGACGTTATCAATTGCCAACGATTATGACGTCATTTTTTTGCCAAAGTGAGGGACACAGATCTGAGGTAAATTGATTTGAGAGGACACAGATTTGAGTGAGAAGTGATTCCAAATGACACCGATCTGCGCTGCAAAATGACACGGATTTGGGGGTACAGTAATTTTATAGGACATGGATTTGTTGGAAGACACAGAGTTGAGGGGAGGACACGAATCTGAGGCCGTACATGGATTTGAATCTTACATATATATACAATGTAGGAATGTTATGTTCTCAGGTGTTCAGTATGATCTGTCTTGTACCTATATATTGACAATGTATGAAAGTTATGTTCTCTGGTGTCCTGTATGATCTGTAGTGTACCTATATATTGAAAATGTGGGAATGTTATGTTCTCAGGTGTCCAGTATGAACTGTCAGGGATTCGTTATCAGCCATTCACATTTTTTACACAGCCGATAAGTCTATGCCTTCTTAAACCACATTATAAAGGTGATTGATAACTCCTGTCTGCTAACATACTAGGAATAATTTAGTTAATGTATGTTTTTGACGATAAATAGTGCTGTGAACTTTAGTTGGCGTTAGAATTCAATTTATGTCCGTCTAGGGTTTGGCTATAAAGTCTATGTTATTCTTTATTTAGCCTGTTTACATCAATGGATGTAGCTTGCTAAATGTTTTCTACTGTGTATCGTTATATACCCCGGTACTATACAAGATATGAAAAAGATAAAAAAAAATTATACATTTCATTGTAATAATTATACTTCTCTTTATAGGTTGTCTTCTTAATACACATGAAAAACACTTGAATGGCTGCATCATTTCACTAAGGGGAGCTTTACAAAGTAGATAAAGTTATAATATAGCTACTAAAACTGCTAACACTGTTCAAATGACGTTACCCAACAATGACCCACTCCCTGATTCTCATTTAACTCATTGAAGTGTCTATTTCAGAACGTCTTTACTTCTACGATTTTGATATTTTATAAAAACGTGGATATCTAATTTATTAAACGCGACTTAATAATCTTCATCAGGTAAGATCATATAATCAAAAGACGGGAAAACCCAATAAAGTCTGTGGGTGCAGTCCAAGGGCATAACCAGAATACCCAAATTCTTCTAAGATCAACTATGGTAGAGAGAGGAGATACGTCGTCGAATTAATGCTTATGCATGTATGATATAACACAGATGTCCGTACATCCTGATACATGTCTGGATATCACAACATTGTCTCACTTTCGGTTATTTATGGGATTTAGCACAATAACTTATTGTTTCATTTCTTTTTTTTTAAATGTTGTCTCATTCCGGATTTATGATTAATGTAAGTCTCCGATAATGTTTTCTTGAAAGCCTGAATGCTTTCGACAGTGTGTGTGTTTATTTATATGTTCTCTTATGATGTACAATGATTTTAAATAAACATGAACAAATGAATACGTGGAAAAATGAAGATTAGAGTGTTATGGATTCCTACTTGCCCATCTTTATTAGTTTTCTGTGTTGTGTTTTTTTTTTTGGTTTTGTTTGTCTATCCTCCTGTGTCTTGTGCGCCCAATGTACTAGTGTATCTGGCTTCTCCATTCGTGACTCATTATTATTGTTTTCTTAACTTGAAGGTACTTGATTATATATAAAGGTTAAGACATTAGAGTATTTACGTCCTAATGCATAATATTTTGATGTTTTTCTGTTTTCCTTAACAGTTGTTAGAAATGTGCTAAATTAAGCAACATTTAAAAAGGTCATTGATAGCATCTGCCTGCCAATATACAAGGAATAGATTAACGTCACAGAAACTCTAGAACCCAATTTTCAGTGCTGATAGAATTGTAAAGACGTTTCGTGGAGCAGTTTAAAGACGCAAAATCATAGCGCTGCTAGTAAAGACACTTCTGCAAATTAAAGCTTTTAGAGAAAAATATTATTTTGAGTGGAAATTTCATAGCAGATCCTTATCCAATAAATCAATTGAAGATATCAAAGGGGTAATTAGACGCCATAAATCGAATAACAGACCACAGTCGCCTGAATTTCAGTGATTTAAATTAAGGAAGAGTAAAAAGAGACTATTGTATACATATATATAGTATACAAAATGTATAGGGGAAGTTATGAAGTGCATTTTTGCGCCAAAATGTAAACAATCGTCATTAGGCCTAAACGGACGGAAAGTGACACGCTTCGTGGATATTTTTCTACACTGGACATGTTTTTTTATATATCCGTATTGTAAGAACCTTCATTGCGAGCATTTTACAGACGTATGGGCCATGTTTTCACTGACGTTCGGCCATCTGTCTTTGTGGTAGATGGCTTACTTCAGTCATTACTATGGGTACTAGTATATATTTAATACCTCAAGTTCTTTGTATGATTCGTTGTTATTTTATTCTGATTGGACGATTATTTTAACTCAAGTACGTCAATCATATGATGTGGATATTTATATCCGCTGACTAGGTTTCCTCACAATAAGTGTATGGTACCACCTTAAATAAGACTGATTGCTGCCAACAAAGGACAACTTCAAGACCTAGTTAAGCAAGCAATTGTCGTCATCACAAAGTCTTAATATCATTTTTCCTAATAAAGAGCTGTTTTATGTCAGGAATCAATTTAATAATTAGGTGATACATATGTTTCCCCAAGCCGTCATGTCAATTTTTATGTTTGCTTAGTACACGTGCATTCAGTTGACAATATGTATTTCTAAAGGGGCAGGAAGTGTTGTTTTTGAATGAAGCAGATACATTCAAGGATTGATTGCAATATTTGTTCGGTTCTTGAAGAAATAACCTCATTGAGGTTGTACACACCGTGTAACCCACGTAGCGGATTACGCAAGGGTGTGTGCAACCTGATTGAGGTAATTTCGAATGAACCGAACAAATAATTTCGATCAATTCTTATAAATTAATGCAAACTTTTTTTGCTATGATATTGAAAAATATATTTATTTTTTCAAAATAGGACAAATAATCGGAAATAAATTTAAACAATCCCAAAGGTGCCTCATTTAAAGAGAATCACATGATGACAACGGTACTCGACACCTTCTATAGTTTGACTTCCGAGACTGGTGTGGCCTGTTGTCCGGCTTAGATGAAGGGCTTCGATGTGTTGCTTTCGTTTTAAAGAAGGTATTTGATCTGTTGTTTTTCGCTTTAGACAGTTGGGTTTGATGTTTCGCTATTCATTTTATATTGACGCTTTCGATGTGTTGTTGTCCGATTTAGACAGAGGGTTGGATGTGTTGTTATCCGCTATAAACTAAGGGAAGCGTTGTGTTGTTCGGTTTTGTCAAATGGGTTAGATGTGTTGTTGTCCATTTTGGAAAGACGGTTGTTATGTCTTGTTGTCCGGTTTAAACATGATGTTTGATGAGTTGTTGTTCGAGTAAGTGTGACACTTTTGAATGTTGATTTTAAAATTGCATCAGCCTGTATAGCAAATAGAATAAAACCGATACTTAGAAATATTATCAGTGAAACACAAATGGGTTTCTTTAAAAGGTAGGTATATAGGAGAGTGCACTAGACTTATATACGATTTGATAGATAAGTTAGAAGAAGATGATATACCAGGCCTTTTACTATTGGTAGATTTTGAGAAAGCTTTTGACACAGTGGAATGGTCTTTTATTGAAAAAAAAAAAACTTTGCAATTTTACGGTTTTATACCATCTCTTCAAAAATGGATAAAAGCCTTTTATTGTCATATAAGTAGCGCAGTTACTAACAATGGGCATGTTTCTGAATTTTTCTCATTCGGAAGAGGTGTTCGACAAAGAGAACCCTCTGTCACCTTATTTATTTATTCTTGTTTTAGAACTCTTGGGTGCTGCAATTAAAAACGACCCAGAAATAACAGGGGTAAACATAAATGATTCTGAGTATTTGCTAAGTCAATATGCTGATGACTCCTCATTGATACTACATGATAACCCGCTTGACAAATCATTATTTATGTTTAATAAATTTTCAGAATGTGCTGGACTGAGAGTTAAACTTGACAAGACCGAAGCAATATGGCTTGGCTCAAGGCGGAGTTGCCATGAACAGCTCTTTCCAGATAAAAAATTATCATGGAACTTTCTCGAAAATTTAAGTTATTGGGTATTAGTTTTAATTTGTCTGAATCTGATAAAACACTTGAAACTTTTACAGAAAAAGTTCAATCAGTGAAAAAAATATTAAACTTGTGGTCTTATAGAGATCTTACATACATTGGTAAAGTCACTGTTATTAAAACTCTAGCTCTTCCTATCCTAGTTCAATGCCTTAATGTTTTACCAAACCCTCCAGATTCAATTTTGAATGATATTGAACAAATATTTTATAAATTTTTATGGAATGGTAAAAAGGACAAGATCAAGAGATCCGTTATTATCAATGAATATGAAGAAGGGGGACTAAAAATACCAAATATTCAATCCTTTTACAAAGCACTTAAAATGTCATGGCTTCATAAATTACTTGACCCTTTCAATCATTCACCATGGAAAGTACTTTTATTGGGTCATATGTAAAAATGGGGAGGAAGTAATATATTATAATTGAATAAAGAGGGTCTAGAAAAAATAGCAGAAAAAGTTAACTCGTTTTGGAAAGATGTTTTTTTAAATTTATCAGAGCTGAAACAGGAAAAGGGGGAGTTAAAGGATAGTCAACACGTCTTGAGCCAGTCCATATGGTTAAATCCTTTGAAAAAAATAGGTGGTAATATGTGTATGAACAAAATATGTTGTGAAAATGGTGGGGTTTTTTTGTAAATGATTTAATATCAGAAAATAAAATGCTTTTTACATATGAGGAATTTATCAATCACTATAATATTAGATTAAATTTTATAGAGTATTTCAGTATTTTAAGTGCCATTCCACATAGATGGAAACTTCTGATAAAAGGGATAGGAAAATTAAACTTAATTTAAAATGACATTGTTGATAGACTGAAAAGGGACCCTAAGCCATGCAAATACTTTTCAAAACAATACATGCTAAATGTAAAAATGCTTCCTTTAAACATTCAGAGTAAATGGGAAAAGGAAGTTCATACAGGGGTTGTTATTGAAGATTATAATTGGAGTTTTATTTACTGTATACCTTTCTCTGTTACAAAAGATACTAAATTACAGGACGTTCAATATAAACTTATACACATAATCTTAATTACAAATTCCTTTCTATTTAAATGTGGGTTAAAAGAAACTGAGCTATGTACATTTTGTACAGAAACCAAAGAAAGTCTGGTTCACATCTTTTGGGAATGTAATTATGTTCAGAACTTTTGGTTATCATTTGGCAATTTCCTGAAAATCTGTGGTTTTAGCTTACCCTTTAATGCAAAGGACATCATTCTTGGCTTGACTGAGCACAGTTCAGCCCAGGGCACAATCAACAATGCTTTAATTATTTTGAAATATTATATATATGTATATAGATGCAAATGTAGGGACCTTGATTTAGAAGGTGGTCTTGGATTCCTAAAATATGCTATAAATATTGAAAAGGCATCAATGATATATCTGTCCCCAGTACAAAAGGAACATGTTAAAAGAAAATGGTTAGATCTGGAGGCGGTATTGAGTGGTTAATACTAATATATTTCTATTATATTAAAATGTATGTTACTTTGTATAACTTAAAATGCATTGCTAACTTTGAATTTCAAAAGTTAATACAAAACATTATGCATGACGATCAACTTGTTTTTACATTGTAACTTTTGTGCATTGAAACATTGTGTTAATAGAATCATGTATGTATAAATCTGTTCTTCGGAAAATAAACAAATTACAAAAAAAAGTGTGATAGTTGGAATATCTCGTTTTGTCGACTTATCTGTATTGTCCATATAATAAAGCCAAATCTGATATATATTATCTCAAACAAAGTGGCGCATGTTTCATCATAAGTTAAAAAACAATGTCTGCCAACTCATCACAAATTAATAAGAAAATATTTAGATATGCAATGTCAGTGAATATGAACCGCCCAGTAGTCAGTGTTTCTGCCCTGACATGGTGTTTTAGATATACCTGCTATTGAAATATGCAGTTCTAAATCATGTAATTATTAATAGGACTAAGGTTCTCTTCCCTCAACCATAGTTGATCGTACAGTATTTTGGCTATCTTGGTTAGGTCCTTGGTTTACCTGCTCCCAAATACTTTTTTGGGATCTCCAATCTTTTCATTATGTGAGAAAACAATGAAGGCTAGTGCAGAAATGGGTCTTGGGCACTAAGGCACTAAGCTTGATCCCTACGTTTTCATAAAATATTAAAATTGAAGAAATAAAGTCGTTCATGCGGCCATGTAAGTGTTGTTTATCTGTAATAAGAAGACAACCTTTAATAATAATGGAAGTATAATTATCAGAGAGAACTGCATAACTTTTATCTTTATCATAGCTTGAACAGTATATAGCAGTACACATTATAACATATTTACAAGGATACATCCATTGACGTAAACAGGCAAAATAAAGCATAACAAAGACAAAAGCAACGACAGGTGACAAGCAATATCTAAGACTAATTACAAAGCCAACTCAACTGAATATGGCTTATTATGAAACGAAAGTTTAAGCAGTCACAACCAACAAGTTCACCGATATCAGCAAGGAAGCAATCACCTCTCATCTTAACTCATTGACCATACAGAATGGACCATGACATATGACGTTGGAAATCAAGAAGTATGTATTCTACAGAAATACATGATTTTTACTATTAAGTACAATCCTTCAAATACAAAATCTTGTATAAGAAGAGTTTAAAGATATCAAAGGGGCAATCAAAATACATGTGATAGAAGATGTATATTTGTCGGTTCCACTTTCGTGACTTCCTCATCGTGGTATGCGAGAAAGAACATTGGACGTCTTCGCGAATAAATACAGGACACCCCAAGTTAGCTTTAAGTATGGTCGCTTCATATTGCAGAGAACTGTACCATTAAAAATTAATCTTGAAGCTTAATAATTCATGTCAAAACAGGGTAGAGCAAGGGTTCTGTATTTTAGTAAGTAAATGATTGTTGTAATTTTTCAGCTACCGGAGTATATCATGTCAAGAACAAGTTAATTTTCAAGAAGATGATGATGAGGTCCACTCTGTAATATTACAATAGTCTTAGCTGGATTTTCATAGTACGAACTCGTTGAAACAACCATTCGCAAATAGACGTGTCTCCCCACTGGGACACATTAACCTGATACCGAGCCATGCAGTATTTGCTCTTTCTCCGTAGTGCTGTGTGGATAGCGAAGAAGCAACAAATACAAATTGCATACTCTTAGCTATATTGTTTACACAACTGACTCAAGATGATACAAACGGTTGTCCATAAGCAAGATGCATATAATGCGTATGTATTCATTGTTATTTTTGTGTAAAGTAATATTATTCAGATTGAGTGTTCGATTGAATGGATAATGTCTCATGCTATTAATATTTTGTCAATATTCATGACCGTTGTTCTTGTTAATAAATAAGAGGTACTAGGATGTATTTATTCACAAAAAAATAGATTTCCACTGAAAAAAAATATAACAGATGGGTGTGAACATTTTGTTTTATTTTATGTACATGGAAAGTAACATTCCCCCAAAAAGTCCTTGAATTTCACGCTTTCAAAGAGCGATTTAATTTCATCATTTTATAAAGATAATTCAAGAATTTTATTGTATCTATTGTGCCTTCTCTATTCCGACTTCCGATGCTAGTATGATGTGTTACCCAGTTTAGACTGAGCGGTTCGATGTGTTGTTGTCCGTTTTAGATAGGGTTTGATGGGTTGTTGTCTGCTTTAGACATGTTGTTGTAATGTGTTGTTGTCCGTTTTAGACGGAGGGATTTGATTTGGTGTTGTTCACTTTAGACAGGGGGTTTGCTGTGTTATTCTCCGTTTTAGACTGACGGGTTTAATGTGTTTTCCACTACGGACTAAGGGACAAGGTGTGTTATTGTCGGTTTTAAACAACATTTGATGTGTTGTTGTCCGTTGTAGACTGAAACGTTATTTGCATTATTGCGAAACAGGTTTGGTGGGATGTTGTCCGTTGTAGCCTGAAGTGGTGATGAGATGTTATCCGTGTTGGACAGATTGTCTTTATGTGTTGCTGTGCGACTTATATAGAGGGGCTTGATGTGTTGTTTGCCGCCATAGACTGCGACGTTTGATGTGTTGTTGTCCATCTTATACAGTTAGCTTAATGTGTTTTTTTCTGCTAGGAATGTGATGCGTTGCTGTCTGTTTTATACAGATGGGATTAATGTGTTGTTGGCAAGCTTAACCATGGTGCTTGATGTGTTCTTATTCGTATTAGATATAAGGTTATATCCCGTGCAATATTTCACGTGTAAGTGTAAATCCTCATAAATCACACCTATTTATATGATAATATAATTGCATATGCTTTGCAAATATCCCCCTTAAACAAACGATGCGGCCATGCATGTGTTTTTCCCGTGTAGTAAGAAGACAACCTGCCAATGGAAGTAAAATTATCACAGAGAAATATATAACTTTTATCTTGATCAAACCTTGAACGGTATATAACGGCTCATCGGTACAAAATATTTCTCATGATACATCCATTGACGTCAACAAGATACATAAAGCGTGACAAAGACACGAACAACTACAGGTGACAAACACATATTATTTAAGACTGATTACTTCAGCTACAGATAAGGCCAGAACCAGTTAAATAGAACGCTGCTAACATTATTTTATGAATTGACATAACATCCCAGATTAACACTTCGTTAACAACGGCTGAGGATAGTAAGCCCAACTGAACTGAATATGGTTTATTATGAAAGTGAACGTTTAAACAGTCATGGTCAACAAGCTCATCAATATAGGAAAACAAGCAATCACCTCCCACCTCAATTCCTTGGCCACATAGAATGGACCACGATATATGACTTTGGAAATCAAGAATAAGTATGTATTCTACAGAAATACAGGATATTAACTATTAGATACAACCCATCAGATTCAAAACCTTTTATAATGCATATG
>MJUT01055631.1:922592-960189 GCA_002080005.1 Gigantidas platifrons | reverse complement strand
CCGTTAGAGACCAGTTCTAATTGGTCTTCGTCATCATCTTCACTACTCTTTTAATTATGTTAAATATCCAGTAGGTTTATCAGGCTTACAGCTATATCTCCTCATTACTAAACTTTATTTTAGTAATTTGTTTACTTTTAAAGAAATGCAGAGGCCGTTACAAATACAAACAAAACCCAACAACATATGATATGCAAACACAATTCTATAAGGAGTGTGATGCATTTATTAGTACTTGGTGCCACTTTTAGCAGGTTTACAGCTATATCTCCTCATCACTCTACTTAATGGAGTATGATGTGGTGAGAATAGCTGTGAAATCTTCGACAAAGGGTGTCATGACACTATACCACTTGATGTTGGTTACATAATAGAATTGTCAGATCAGAAAGGATCAAGAAAAAAAAACACATCTCATCAGATATAACGAATAATGTAATTTGTTTTATAGTCTACAATATATAAGAAGAGTGTGAAGATACCAAACAGGTAATCAGAATCAGTATATCGAAGAAGAACAGACAAAACAATGGCCAAAATAATTGTATTCAAAAACAATCATCTGTATTGTTTTTATATAATATATCCATTGTATTTCACACTATTCTTAACACCAGACGCTTCAATCCAAAACACAATTGCAGTAACTTCCATGCTCCTTCAGTAGTACATTCCACGTCGCAATATAATTGATTGTCGCTCTTGACAGGACACACAAAGCAGCAGGCGAGGCTTATACAACATTTCATGCATGTACCAAGCCAGAATCATTTAAATTGCCAACGTCATATATTGTGTCCTTTCATGTGTTCAGTGAGTTGTGAGAGGGGTTTATTCATTTTGTTGAAAACATTTGAGGAATTGTTGAGCAACACTGTGTTTTTTATAATTTGTATCAGATGAAGCGTTTTTTATGAGTGGAGACGTATTCCCACGTGTCTCTTTGTGATTTTATTCACGGACATGTTTATTTTCACATCCGAAACAGCAAATGTGAAAAAGGTGATATGAAACTCTTTTTAAACTTCCAGAAAAGGACGATGATACCACCGGGAATGCAATTTAATTAACCGTTAGAGAAAATGGTAGAAGCAAGTAAGAATGAAAAATATAGAGACGGATGCAACATTGGGCATAAGACATGGATGAAGCACACACACAATACCAAAATACTGGAGGTGAACCCATATGCTCCCGAAGAGTAAGCAGTTCATGGTTTTTTTAAGACCCCCGTCGCGTTATTCATATAGTCCTGTAAAAGTCGGGTTACTGTCAAAGCAAGAGCAAACACTGGAAAACAATTAATAAGTCTAAAAAAGACATCTTGACCAGCGAACGTGTTGTAATTTCGAAGATAAAAATGGAAGATTAAATTCCAACATTTTGTTATCATTTCTTTGCCTTTGAGCGAAATACCTACAATGCATAATATCTAAGTTTTTTTGGTCTATTCCAGCAATATGACTTGTTTTGTTTTGATCTTTCATGAAAACAAATGAAGGAAAAAATTAGTTATCGGTCAACATATTTTGTTCTACTTAGAAATGTTCTAATCCTCTTGTATTATTTTTTGTTTTTCGTTTTATTTTATATCAAAGCATTCTATACTTAACACCCATATTATTTCTCATGAGATCAGGTGTCTAAGACATCAACTTAGACTTATCTACCTGTTAACTGTTATGCATTATCGCAGGGAAACAAACCAAAGTGAAACCACAAAAGGTATTTGCAAATTCGAAATTCTAACACAACAAATGCCCGACGATACTCACATAATGAAATTGCATGGACAATCAAAAGTCTGGTGTGCGTTCTTTTGCAGTTACAAGCAACGATAAAGATGTTTCATAGAATGCAATAGTGGCCATTACAAACAGCGTTAAATTATGAAATATCTATGAAATATCTTTAAAAAATATTAATATATATTTTATTCTGTGAAAAGGAACCTGAACAGTAACCTTGACCCAAAGGCTCTTGATGAGTGGTGGAATTCAGATGTGGAATTGGGAAGAAAATATTATTTTATATGTTAGAAAACACACATGAATGGAGGATCATCTTTATTTAAAGAATAATTACATTAGTTATGAACTGTAAATTTCCTTGCATCATTTATCTAATAAAGCATGATAGTGCCAACACATTGCATACTGGGCGATTGATACCATTGGAGACTAATAGTCGTCCAGGATAATATGGCATCTGTCAAGTTTTAGAACAAATTAAATTTATTCCAAGAATAGACAAAAAGTTACACTACCAGGGATTCAAGAATTCAATGTTTGATGTGGTTAATCAACCCTGGGGGAAGGGAGTTGGATTGCTATATGAAGTCTCAAGTTTTTTTTTTAATACTGGCATCAAATGTGTGAATTGTTAGGAACTTGAATCTCTCCATTATATGTGACCGCGTCTGACAAAAAGGGACCAGATGCGGTACTTCCGTTTTTTCACTGTGACGTCGTAAAGTTTGCAACGTCACATAATAAAACAAGCACCTGCTGACAGGACAAATGCATATTAATGAACCAATAAAGTGACATAAAACGGTACTGATTACATGCAAATGTCTAAAAATTAAAAACTAGTATTTAAAATCAATTTAATAAGTTTATTTTTTAATTTCCCGAAGTTTTTCGTCGTATCGCGGCCGGTTTAGATATTATTCAACAGAGAAGTAATTTTACAGTTGTTCCCCTTTTATTGATATTGGATACATGGCGGCAAATCTGAGAAATGATGATTTTATGAATGAATTGAACGCAGTTAACGACTTGTACTTCGCTGATCGGCTTGAATGCAACATGTCTGAACATGAATTTGCCGTTGAGAATTTCGAACGACGAAGATGATGACTGATGTAACTCATGTTGCATCCGATTTTACCGAGCCACCGGAAGAGAACACTCTGGAATATGTAAAGCAGTATCAATTTAAATTAGATACGTGCGATTGTAAAAAAATATGGGGAGTCATGCAGTAAAATAATTAACATGGATTTAGCTGTAGAGTTGAGAGAACAATGTGATTGGTAAAGCTGAACTATTTAATTTACTAATATGCGTTCAGGTAGTCACACTGACCACAGGCACTTGTCTAAAAAAATGACCCCCCTATTCCTTTACATAACACAAGGTACTTAACTTACAGAAAAATAATTTCGACCGGCTCATCAATTTCGCGATTTTTTCGATCGGTCTACAACGCTTCGGTTTTGGGACATACATAGCCTTTATCTACATTGATTTATCTACAAAAGCATGTATAACACACCTATCTCGGGTGTCTATCAACAACGTCACAACCCATTTGAAAGACGCCAGACCTACCATCATCTTAATCTCACAACGAAATGGAAATAGCCACAAATGTAGGTCGCATGATCGCACTGAATGTATAAATGAAATAAACGTCAAAAAAATTTGATGAATCCTCTAAAAACAAATGATTATTCTTAATATAACTGTGCAAAAAGATTGTTGATATTATGTCTAGTTAGGTTGTTACATGGGTTTGCAAAGTCGTTTGAGTTTCTATTTATAGAAACAACAAAAATCCAATATTTTCGAGTTCTCTAGGCTTTTCATGAGATCCAATGAAAAGGACCAGAAACCTGTATGTTAACAAAAGTGGGAAAATTCATGCATTTCCATTTCGTTGTGAGATTAAGATGATGGTAGGTCTGACGTCTTTTAAATGGGCTGTGACGTTGTTGGTAGACAACTGAGGTAGGTGTGTTATACATGCATTTGTAGATAAATCAATGTAGATAAAGGTTATGTATGTCACAAAACCGAAGCGTTGTAGACCGATCGAAAAAATCGAAAAATTGATGAGCCGGTCGAAATTATTTTTCTGTAAACATAAGAACCTTGTGTTATGTAAAGAAATAGGGGGTAATTTTTTTTTAGACAAGTGCCTGTGACACTGGCACATAAAAGCTCTATTGAATACATCAAGAATATGAATCTTTTGCTACTGAAATGCATTACAGAAGTGTTAGTTTGAGAACTTTCAAGGGTCATGTCCACATATTGTTATAACTTTATATATAACTAAATCTCGTACTGATTTATGTCAACACTGTCAAGACTTTGCAGACAAATTATCAAAGAGTGGGAATCTTTTGAAAGAGGACAAGTCGGGGAACTTTTACCTACAGAATACAACAAACATGCACAACTAGTCATGTGAAGACTAGTAACCAGAACTTAATGGGACTACCAGATCATCTAACAAAAAAAATTCAGGTATATATTTTGTGTCTCAAATCTCCATGACATAAACTATGATGAATTTGTTTTTAATATGCATTGATAACTACCATAAATAATAGACATGCTCTGAAGTGTATTGCTCAAAACTAAATATTATGCACATGAAATTTAAACAGTTTAAGCTTGTCAATTTATATGTGGTTTTGAAAATGAAATAGTGGTAAGATATGACCCAACAGAAATGATTTTGAAATTCAAATTCACAAGTAATATACATAAAAACAGTATTTCTAAATGTACTGAAATATATTGCATATGACAGGTATACTATGTTATATTGTTATAGTTTAGGTAAATCTTGATCATTATATGAACTACATGTACGCAAGTTATTATAATATTTGATATTATTCTTTTTTTTTTTCAAATTGACTACATCATTAAATGTTGAATGTTTACTCAATGTATTTTATATATTTTGAAAGGATATGAAAACATTTGAATTTTACTAAGTATTGTTTCACACTGAGTTAGATACATGCCACAGGTTATTCCATTATTTAAAAAAAATTATTATTTTGGACATGGTTGTTTTCTTCTTCTGGCATCTAATTGAATCGAATTTGTACAAACATGATTTATTGTTTATATTTTTTAAATTGTAAACTTATAATTTATGTTTATAAATCATGTGTAATTATATTTATAATGTTTAATGTTTTCAGGTAATCCTCCCATGTCAGTAGAAACAACGCTCCATTATTCCTGGGTTTATGCACAAGTTCATTTTCTACACCATGAACAGCAAGTATTACCAATCTACTCCAAAACACCAAGGAAATGTAATGTTGTTGGAGTCTGCTCTGAAAGATCTGGTAATTATTTTTTTCTTTTTACATGATGTAATAAAGAGTTACTTTAATAAGATTCATTTTCAATTTGAGACTCAGCTATTATTGATTTTCCTTACTGTAAAATGCATTTAAAATGTATTCACATGCATTCAAATGAGTGTTATAAATATATGTGTGTTATGGAACAAAACAACAAAATTCATTACAACTTGTACACACATATAAATGTGCAAAAGAGGGTATCTATTTTTAATATATACAGAGAATACATGTATATCTGGAACATGCATTGGTGAAATTCTAATGAAGAAAAAATAACAGAGGTAAAATTCTGTAGCTCATTTAATTTGGGTAAAGGGGAAAACCCTATATTAAAAGCAGTGTGTGCCACTAGATGAATGTTATAGTTAGAGAAACAAAATCAACTCTACAAATCTTATGTACTGATATTTTCCATGTAAACACAATTTACTGTACACTTAAAAACAAATGTATAACCAGAAAATATAATAGATAGATATTAATAATAATATGCCAGCCACGCCATGATTTTTTTTTATTATTAGCAAATAATATCATGTGTTTGTATTGAAATACATTCAATTCCCCATAAATATTTGAATAGACTTGGGGGCCTGTGGGGCTCAATGAGTTAGATAGCTGGATCTAACAGCTCATACAAGCCTATCACCAATACGGCGTGGGTTCGCGCCCGGCTTTGTAAATTACAAAATAAGGTGCACTCGACTCGCAGCCGCAAGTGATAAAGTTTACCAGTTGCTTGCCGGCTTCCTCCACCACTAAAACTGGTCACCATGATATAGCTGAAATATTGCTGAAAGTGGCATTAAAACACCAAAAATCAAATCAAATCATTTGAATAGACTTGGATAAAACTTCACAATGAAGTACACTTGTATCTTCAGAAAATCAAGTTGCTTTTTTGTTTTAAAGGAGAAACAATTCAACTAATCTACTAACAAAATACAACATTTGTGATCTGCATATGAGTGCAATGTCTTGTATAACTTTAAATTGATTTTAATGAAGCTTTAAATAATTCAGGTATACCACCTTGAAATGGCTACGGAGAGAACGGATTTTTACATGATTATATTGAATGAACAATTTGAGATATTGAACAAATAATATTAATATTTTCTTTGCAATTACAGGTAGCTGAAACAGTGCGAAGGTCAAGTAGAAATGGTCACTATGTTCCACATATTGTAAATGATGTGAAAGACCCAGTAATATTTTATGAGTGGAAATCTTACTTACAAGAATTATTTAAGCCATTGAAACATATTACTAACTACCATCACTTTTTCATTGATTCTAGGCATCCAAGTGTAATAAAGAACAAAGAAAGTGTATCATAAGAACAATTCACATTTAATTTGCTTAAATTCAAAACCAGACTTCCGCAACCACAAACCTTTCCAAATGTTTCAATCATAAAAGGTTTTGATCCAGCAAGACAGTGATACTTGTATGACCATATCTAACAATGCTGTTATTCAGAGGAAGCTAAGGAACTGATTAGATTAGATTAGATTAAACATATTTTATTGCTAAATATTTTAACAATTGGATTGGACACAAATTATACCAATTTACAAGGGTCCTCTCCACATAATAAATAATTACAATAGTACATGCGTCAGCAATAGTAAATTACAATATACATATACAACATTATAAATAAATTCTTTGAAAAATGAAGAAAATGGAGATACAACAAAAAATACAAAACAAAAAGCATGAAATTATATAATATAAGCATGTTTTACCTTACTTGTATCTGAGATGGAATTGATAGATTGATTAAAAAAAAATACATATTGGAGGGGGAGGGGGTTGTGATCATAAATGGGTAAAACGCTTTGTTCGTTTGATGTAAAGTTGTACAGATTTGAAAATTTGCAGATTTTGCATATCAGTTAAGGTGTCATCGCCAAAAAGTAGGACTTCAATTTTTAGTTCATGAAGAAAAACTAGTCTTAATTTCAATTCTTCTCTTGCTTCGTTGTAAAGACAACATTCTAATATAAAATGAATTGCATCTTCAAATGCACTACCACATATACAGCCTGGATCATTAGCCAAATGCACACGAAACAGATCAGCATTCAAGCTACTGGATCTATGTCTCAGTCTAGTGTGAATTATATTTAATATTCTACATCCAGTATTGTAAAATTTGGGGGATTTTATTGTTTGATTTTTAGTTGCTTGTTTGAATCTATTTAGAGTAGGGGCATTTCTTAATTGTGGACTTAATTTATTCCATGATTTAATAGTAGAAGGGAAAAAGGAGTTTGCGAATAATTGTAATCTAGTGAAGGGATTTCTAAATTCGGTTTGGTTGCGCAAATTTAATTCATTTTCCTCTCGTATAAAAGGCAGTAAACAGTCATGTAAATATAATGGACTATCATTATTACGTATTTTGTAAAACAAGTTTAATTTTCTACTATGTCTACGAGAATGGAGGGGTTCCCACCCAGTTTCAAAATATAGGGATTCTATGCTTGCAAATTTTGTCAACCAAGTAACAATTCTAGCAGCTTCGTGTTGTATTTGTTTAATTTTATTTAAATCCAAAATAGTACAACCATCCCACAGTTCACACGCATACTCTAATAATGGCCTTATATAAGTAAAATATATTTTTTCGAGATTTTCCCTGTTAAGTTTAAATTTTAATTTACGTAGCATAGACAGTTGACCAGATGTGCTTTTTAATATATTTTGAATGTGACAATGCCATTTACAATTCGATGAAAACGTAACACCCAAATGTTTATGATTTTCTACAAATTCAACATCCTCATTATTGAAAAGTATTTGAGGTTTAATATTTCTCTGATTTGTTAAGAATAGCATACATTTAGTTTTTTGGGGATTAAAATCCACTAACCATTTTGTTGACCAATTGTAAATTTTTATCAAATCTGAATTTAATCTTTGTTCAATTTCATTTATATTAGAAGATGAATACGATAGTGATGTATCATCAGCAAACAATCGTGAAAGACTTTGAATATCTTCAGTGATATCATTGATATATAATATGAATAGTAAAGGGCCTAACACTGATCCTTGTGGTACCCCACCTTTAACGTTCCCTACTTCTGAAAGACAATTCTGTAGAATAACTTTTTGATTTCTGTCACTTAAGTAATTTTCAAACCAACGCAACAAATTCCCGGAAATTCCATAAGCTTTTAATTTTTTTAGTAGGCCACGGTGCCAAACTTTATCAAAGGCTTTTGATATATCACAAAATACAGTACAAATAACTTCACGATTTTCTAATGATAAACAAATATTGTGGTAAATTTCAATAAGTTGGTGCACGGTAGAGTGTCCGCGCATAAATCCGGACTGATATTTATAAATAAGAGAGTTGTCCAGTAGGAAATTAAAAATATATTTGAAAACAACACGTTCAAAAACTTTCCCAACACAACTAAGTAGACTAATAGGTCGATAATTTGATGGGTCAGATTTTATACCTTTCTTAAAGAGTGCAATAACTATAGCCGACTTCCAAATTTTTGGAAATTTTCTAGTTTGTAGGGAATAATTAAATATTAACTGGAGGGGTTCACAAATTGTAGAAGCCGTATTTTTTAACATACAGTGACTTATCAGATCGCTACCTACTGCTTTCCCGAGCTGTAGACATTCAAGTATGTCCTTAACTTCATCTGAAGTTATATGTAGAGTGTCTATTCTATTACCTGTGCGATCATGAAAATCGGGGGTAGGAACATTAGAGTTTTCTATTTCAGTTATGGAGCAGAAAAATGTGTTTAATATATTGGCTTTATCCTCATTATTTATTACGAACTCACCAGAGTCCAATTTTTGCAATGGAGGGATATTTGGGGAATGGTTACTGTTCCCCATTAATTTTTTTACCAATTTCCAGTATGATTTTGGATTGGACTTACCATTTTTATCTAACATAAGGAACTGACATGCCCTAAACCAACTGTTCAAAAGAAGTAAATATAGCTTACAAATCAAGAAAAAGAAAATGAGTACAGACCAAAAGGGGGAAGGAAAATGGCCTTTCTGAATTAAAAATAGACAACAATATGTGTTCATCATGTTTAATATTTAGACAATACAATAACTATCAATGCATATATGTATGTTGATTGGTTTAGGTTTATGGTGTTTAATGCCATTTTCAACAATATTTCAATATATTGTGGTGATCAGTTTTATGGGTGGAGAAACCGGAGTACCCCGAGCGGCATGTCAAGAAATATAATATTTTCTTTACAAATTTTAAATAACTTGACCTTGAAGTAAAAGGTCAAGGTCACATATAATAGCATATGGTAAATTAACTTGGTAATTGGTTTGTTTATGGTGTTTAACACCACTTTCAACAATATTTCAATATATTGTGGCGGTCAGTTTTATTGGTGGAGAAGACCGGCATACCCGAAGAAGCATGTCAATAATTTTTGTTTTCGAATTATAAATAACTTGACCTTGAAGTAAAAGGTAAAGGTCACATATAATAACATATGGTAAATTAACATGGTTTAATCTAGCCACATACCAAAATTTTAAAGTATAAACCCAAAGAGAAAAAAGATATGAGCAAGATACAATATTTTCATATTACAATCAGTAATTTGACCTTCGAGTCAAAGGTCAAGGTCACAGGTAACAAATAACCATGAACAGTGAATTCAAATAAGTTGATGAATAGACATGCCAAATATCAGTAGCCTAAGTCAAACAATAAGAAAGTTGTAGATCTGAGAGTGTGGTATGCTACATTGTTGAAGACCAAGAAAAAGAATGAAAAATCAATTGAAAACAAAACCAAGGTCAATAGTGAGGCTAATATATAAAATGGCCATATCTCGAAAAGTGCTTTAGATATTACCATAAAATTTTCACACAAGCTTTATTGATATAGTACAATATTAAAAATGCCAAAAACTCAAAATCTGATTTTCCCTCATCTGGACCCATTTTCTTAGTCATGGTCACATATTATGCAGTTGACAACACCTTCTGCAGAATTTATAAAGGCAAAACGAAGAAAAATAATAGTTATTGAATCCTGCTGTTGATGATGGCAAAACACACGCCAAATAAAGGCACGACGATTAGCTACTCTACATACTTTGTATACTAATTATTTGAAATTGTTTTTTTTTTCTCAGTGATTTTATTGATGATTAGCATGTCAGTGAGAAAATAGTCACACATGCTTGTCAGACCCGCGGTGGATGAGTCTATTGGCATGTCTAGTTTTATACTAGATGACTTCCCTCAGTTGGACCGGCCTACTTATATCGTCATTCATTGCATTAATGGGGTATTTTAATACAAAGTTCTTCATTCATAGAAAACATATTCTGATTGGACGATTATTTAACTCAAATACGTCAATCATATGGTGTGGTTGTTAGCACATTATTTAAATTCGCTGACTTTTAAGATTTCCTCACACTGAATAAATATTGCTAACAGTAAATCAAGACGCATCTGATATTCTATTCCATCTACAGTATTACGATGTCGATAGTACTACCAAGCATGGAGAAGTTCACAGTTGGTGATAAAGAATTTCCTGCATCTTTTCCAAGGCACTGCATTAATTTAAATGCATCGTTTGTGAGCTTGGATATTATTGAAACGGACACTGCAAGACGTTTGCGGATGGAAAGCGGAATTGATGTAGTGGAAGATCTCACAAGGAACTTTCTTTGTCCAGAATCAAAGAGAATCTACATGATACTAGATGACGAAATGGTGATTATCAATGTGAGATGACATTAGTTGGTTATTATGCTATTTGTTTAGCACCACTTTCATGTCATTACTTTAAATTAAATTTTCATTGTTTTTTGAACTTTTGTGAAACAGATATTGGAACATTGAAACGGAAAGAACGACGAATGACTTCAGTGAAAGAGTGCAGAATCTCATACTGAACATTTATTTTTAGGAATGAAACAACATATTCATGGACAGAAAGGTCATTGATTTTTGGTAATATATGGTCATTTGGTTTTTATTCAATTGTGATGCCATTATGAATGTTTAAGAAATAATTCATGGCAGCAGTAGATTTGTGCTCATTTAACCATGGGTTGGGCATTTTTATTTGATTATTGTTTCCCGAGCGCCAGCGAGGGATAAAATACGAATATAAATTCCCAACCCATGGTTAAATGTACACAAATCTACGGTTGCCATGAATTATGTCTTTATAATATGACAAATACGGTAATTGTAATGACCCTAGGACACCTTAGAATCCGTCACACCACGGATGTTCCGTTTAGCCTCTTTCACATATGATGACGGAATCAGCGCAATTTGAGCACATATATTGAATCAAACTCCTATTGTGTGAGTAATAATATATTCAAATATTTATTTCAATTACTTTAATGACACAAAACAGATTAAATAAGTGCCCCCTCGTAATAAAATTTCACGTGGGAGGTGTTCGGAACATCCGTCGGGGAAAACCACAGATGAGTGCGTTTTCATCGCATATTTTGTATACATGTAAACAAAGTAATATAATGTATAGTTGTTGTGTATGACCTCACGGAAACGGCCTTGTAGGCTTTTATTCATTACAGAAACTTTTTAAATTATGTGTTTTTGTTTTCAAGCGATAATTTGAGGACGCAGGTGCTACATGTAAAGGTAGATATATATCGATATATACTGGTTGACGATATATAGGCCGTAATATTAGAAATTCGCTTCTTGCATATTCATAGGTTTAAAAATCACACAAATTAAAATTCCACGAAATTATATTGACGACTTTGGCAAATAAACAACATGACGTCATATGAAGATTTCCGATTTTTACATCTTCACATCAAGTTTTACATAAATAAAATGTCAAATATTAATTACTGAACACTTTTCTAAAGGTTTATAAACCCAAACAGATAAAGATATTTTTATTAACCAATACAATTGATCTAATTATACCAGGGAGTATTAATTCACCTCAAAGGCACATCATGTACAGATATAGAAATCAAACAGGTTTTAGAAATATATAAATTTAATAAAGGGAATTAAATACACTTTATCTTCATGTTAATTAACTATTTTGAAAATCAAAATCTAACAATTAATCATGGGCGAACAGTTCAAAGAAAGACAACTTTCTTTATTAAATATACTTTCCTTTTTATATTATTACCCCGGAAGTCCAGGATATTCTGAGGCTTACATACATTTAATACAAACAAAAAAAAATAATACACATTACAATATATATATAATGAGTATATTAGTTGTTTTCAACAACAAAAGTTGAAACAATAATTAAATAAATAAATGTAGGTTACATGTAAACACAAATAAAGATAGCAGAATATTATGCTAACTTGGTTTGTCGATTTTCAAATAATCATCTTCCTGTATTTTTATTTAAAAGGGGGTATTTTGTACTTAATGTAGTATTACTTCTTAGTTTTATTTTTAGAGTCACATGTCATTTTATACGCGTTTTGATTGGTTTAAAAAGTTGAGGTTATTTTCATATTTACTGAATCTGAAAATAGACGTCGTTTTCAAGGCGATGTTCTTTAAATGAGGCACATTTGTTTGTTTTGTGTTTTTTTTTAATTATATCCTATCATTTGCCTTATTTTGAAAAAAATAAATATATTTTTCAATATCACAACAAAAAAAGTTTGAATTATTTATGAGGATTGGTCGAAATTATTTTTTCGGTTCATTCGAAATAACCTCAATCAGGTTGTACACACTCTTGCGTAACCCGCTATGCGGGTTACACTGTGTGTACAACATGATTGAGGTTATTTCGAATGAACCGAACACACATTGCGATCAATCCTTAATTATATCAAATTGTTTATTATAGTACTTCTTCTATGCTATGTTAATCATACAAATATATACTCAGTATGATATCTTCTTCATTTAATACATAATTTTGATCACATAAAGCAATAATCATTGTGCTTAATTCTTCAATATTTGGTTTTATTCTTAAGCATTGAAAAAATAAATGTTGTAGAGTTTCAGTGTAATTTTTTCAGAAATGGCGAAATCCATTTCATTTTCCTATTTTCTGTAATCAGCTCTCTGTATATACAATAAAATATATGCATTTCCATTGGAATTGAATTATGTTTTGTTTACATGATTTTTACACAATCATTCACTGATGCTAATAAAGTCGCTCTGATCTTCACATAATCACACACCTACTTTCATCAAGAGGATCTGCTCTTAACACCACATAAACTCTAATAAATTGGATATGATCTTTATTTGCATACGTTTTCCTGTTTTGTAAAATTGATAATCACTAAATGTCGGTGCGTATATAATAAAAAGATTGGAAAGCCAAATAATTCAAAAGTCTTTGGAAGCAAGTAAACCATATAAGTCATAAAGAGAATGACCACAATCAACTAAAGTCGGCAATGTTCGATGGAGGAGCAAAGTAGTTGTATTTATAATTGCATTGTTTAGGAACAGTAAAATTAAATGATAAAGATATACAATAAACCATGTCAGTGCCGAAATGCTAAACCTCGGGGAGTAATAGTCCATCAGCAGAGGCACTGATCTAGTGACCGTATTAAAAACGACGATAACGACTGTCGTTAGTAAGAAGTTTCTATTTTTGTATAGTGTTAACAAGTCATCTGGTCCTCAAGATAGGACACCTGTCTCTTTTCCTTAAAACCGTGAAGAATTAATTTATATATTTGAAAGTGTTAACAATATATTGATCAATTAAAGGGACCTTATAATATAAAGAAAACTATCGCATGGTATTTACAATCCGGCCTGACAAAACAATATACGTGAAATATAAAATCAGAAGGAATTCAGAATAAACAATATATTGGACATACACTCCTCAAAAGTAGGTATCACATTCAGGAACGCAACATTTCACTTAGATGACGATAAAACTTACACCACTACTTACGATGTACATATGAGTTAGAAATGTCAATTATGCCTCTGCTCCTGGAACTCGATGTATGAAAAGCTATGATGATGTGGCATTTTCCCCTTTTATATTATTCATAAATAATCGTTAATGATACCAGGTGACTCTCTTCATGCCACTCGTCGTGTACACTAAGGAACGATGTGGTATTCTCCCCTTTCATATTATTCATAGATAATCGTTAATGATACCATGTGATTCTCCTGATGACGCCCGTCGTGTGCAATAAACAACACGATAACTTAATGTGTCTTTCAAAAGTCGGTATTCCTATGGGTACCAACTGTGCTTCTCTTCACACCATATTGTTTCTCTATTCGCATAAAGCAGACTTCAAGTAGGGTCTTATCAACAAAAATGAAGCGAAATGTTTTTTATTTCACGTTCCATTATAAAGATGATGTGTTGCTGGACTATTGCTGCTGATGAATGTGCAGTTGACAATTGGAAAGGTAAAGTCATAAAGTTGTCGTCGACTGTTGTTTTCTATTTTCCTCTGTTGTCGCTATGAATGTAACGGGAAGGTCAGAAACAGCCATTTAGGTGTAAGTAGTATCCTTTATTTCAAGCTTATATGGCTAGATGCACATGCTGATAATCACTGCGCCCAGCATCATACAGAGGGAGAACATCATTTATGTATCGTATTAATAGTGCAATCAATAGTTCCTTTAAGTTTATTCATTCTTGAATATCTCGTTCAGGTAGAAGCAAATCAGCTAGTACTAGAGCACAAATAGTACCCGTTGGAGAACATATCATTGGTTGAAACACATGTTCATCCAACTCTTCGATTTACGGCTTCTGACCAACTTCGGTTTACGGCTTCTGACTAACTTCGGTTTAAGGCTTCTGATCAAGCTCGGTTTACGGCTTCTGACCAACTTCTGTTTACGGCTTCTGACTAACTTCGGCTTACGGCTTCTAACCAACTTCGGTTTACGGCTTCTGTCTAGCTTCGGTTTACGACTTCTGACCAACTTCAGTTTACGGCTTCTGACTAACTTCGGTTTACGGCTACTGACTAATTCGGTTTACGGCTTCTGACCAACTTCGGTTTTCGGCTTCTGTCTAGCTTCGGTTTACGGCTTCTGACCAACTTCGGTTTACGGCTTCTGACTAACTTCGGTTTACGGCTTCTGACTAACTTCGGTTTACGGCTTCTGATTACCTTTTGGTATCTTCAAACCTTTCCATACATATAGGGTGTAATAACTGTGGCTGAATAGAACTCAGAATACTCGAAAGCGAATGATAAAAGGCATGGAAATATATATATATTATGACAATATCAATCTAGCTTTGCTTTGCGCAAGAAGACAGGCTGACTTTCTGCCTGGCCAACGCTAAAATTATCACTGTGCTGATATTGATGAAATTGATGACATTGACTGTTCAAGCTTTCTTTTCTGTTCGTACAAACCAAGAAATAATAGAGATGTATTGTACACCAGAATCTCATAAGAGTCTGTATTTAAGCTCATTTTCAATCAACACTTACTATACACTTATCAATCCACATCCTCAACCATCACTTTTACTTACATATTAACTGTTGTTAACTGACTGCAAATCATCATTCGGAGGTGTGTGTATTTCATAGCACTGATTACAATTTGCTCTGATCAATATACAATTGCATATACTGTTCCATGTTACACTATGATTTATATCTGGCTAGTTACTCTACAATATGTTGTGTCACTCATTAACCAGGATTTATGAAAGTTCATGTATTCTCAGCAACTAATGCGCAACGTGGATGTGATTTTTTTGTGGAGTTTTTGTATTTTAATAACCACTTTCAACTATATTTCAGCTATATCATGGCGACCAGTTTTAGTGGCGGAGGAAGCCGGAGTAACCGGCGAGATCCACCGACCATGGGCAAGCAACTGCTAAACTTTATCACTTGCGGATGCGAATCGAGTGCACCTTATTTGCAATTTACAAAGCCGGACGCGAACCCACGCCATATTGTTGATAGGCGTGTATGAGTTGTTAGATCCAGCGACCTAACTCATTGGGCCACCTTGCTCAACGTGGAAGAGTACTGCAAAATATATAAATAGAAGACATACTCTAAAAGAGTACCCCCTACAGATAGTCTCGGCAATTTCCACATCTTCGGAGCGAAAGTTCGAAGAACTTTATAATGAAATAGATACATATACATGTGTAATGTTGGTTTCAAGTTAAAATGTGATACACCAATGAATACGTTTTAGAATTTGGTATAAAACAGCTCAACAAATGTTCATTATCTAAATGATTGCCAATGAGCTTTAATATCTGAACACGACATCTCTAATACTAAAAACATAGATATCAAAGTTAGTGTGGACGATGAGTTCTTAGAATAACCATCAGGTACTCTCATAATCAGAAGGTACGGACGATGAGTTCTTAGAATAACTATCAGGTACTCTCATAATCAGAAGGTACGGACGATGAGTTCTTAGAATAACCATCAGGTACTCTCATAATCAGAAGGTACGGACGATGAGTTCTTAGAATAACCATCAGGTACTCTCATAATCAGAAGGTACAGACGATGAGTTCTTAGAATAACCATCAGGTACTCTCATAATCAGAAGATTGGAAAGCCAACTAATTCAAAAGACTTTTGGGGCAAGTAAACCAAAGGACCAAAACAATAAAAGTACAGTAGGCTAATGCCGCCTATGTATGAGGGAGGAGAACTGTAGGATTATTAATAACTGCATTACCTTATAAATAGTCCAGGCCAAGTCCTTTCATACAATTCATCTTCTAACAATTCAATGAGTAAAAGTTAACTCAGGAAGTGCGTCATCGTAGCTTTGAGAGCTATATGATAGCGAGAACTAGTTACATCTTGATCAGTAGGTGTTGATGTCTGGTTTATATTAATTCAACAAGCTGACATGACTTCGGATAGCATTAACTCACCTACACAAACGTCAACATGTAGACATGTCATGTCGACCCTCACAAAAACATTCTCCTCTACAATTGTGTTCGTTTTTCAGTGATTCACCCTGCGAATCCTAATATCAAACCAACGATCTGTAACATTTGAAGAGAACTTAAGAACTATTAGATCACCACTGCATGTACGCTGTTTTAATGTCAACCACTCCTCCATTTGTCTAGACAGTTTGTCACATAAACAATTCTAAAGAATTTGGTATCTATATCATTCTTTATCAGTACCTGTTGATGTCTTATTTGCCTCAAATCACCACACTGAGACGAATTTGTATAGCAAGAACTCACTGACGTAACAGACGAGTGTAACACCATTTTTCCCGTCTTCACATTCAAACTCTTAGCAACCACGATGTTTTAGTCAATGATGTTTTGCACTTCAGGAGAGCACCAGAACTATCACCGTGTTGCAGTAGAATGTCAGCTGTATTACTGTCCAGCACTCGTCAGTGTCATGGGAAGATAGTAGACAAGTAATCCATATGGATAATAAATTATATTATATTACTATTTTATTTTCAATATTTGATTCCAACAATTTAATGACTTATTTTTCCTGGTCAACCACTTTGAATTGATTGATTGATTGATTGATTGATTGATTGATTGATTGATTGATTGATTGATTGATTGATTGATTGATTGATTGATTGATTGATTGATTGATTGATTGATTGATTGATTGATTGCGTTTTACGTCACTTTCAGCACTAGTTCAGCTATATCATGGCGACCAGTTTTAGAAGCCGGAGTACCACTTTGGATGTTCAAGACTAATTGATATTAAATATGTTAATAATATCAGTTATGTCTGTTTTGTCCAAAGAGTAACGGTCTTGTAATGTCCATGTCTATTTTGTCATTCATTTTTGTGATATCATATGATAACGAATTATCTAACCAGAGGAATGAGGAGGGTTGGAATTTCATTAACTGGTTTAATCTCGCAACAATATTGAGCTTGTCCCAATCCAGGAGATGGATTTCCAACGTCATATGACATCGTCTTTTTGTGTTCAGTGACATATTATATCACAAAATGATATCACAAAATCTTATTACGATGAGAAGTTATTATGAAAACTGTCACTGCATAGACATTCTTTCATAATTGAAATTAATTATTTTTATATTGTTCATATCTTGAACTGTATCTATTAGAAAAAAACACAAAAACGTCACAGTTTCAAATTCTAATAGAAAAATTGTAGAAGCAGATACAAATCGACACCCCTAAGATGTATATCCTTGACGCGCTTGCTACAGACACTTTAATAAAATATGGCGGGGTTGACCTAGGTTAATGCCTCCCATCCTTTTAGTGAAATGATGATATACTGTAAATTGTTTTCACATATGAGCTAAATGGGAACCTATAAAATGAAGCATAACTGTCTCATAGAAATTAACAATCTTTAACTTTTCCTTTGACTTGAACAAGCCTTTGACCGCATGTGATAAACATCATTTAGCAGGATATATTTATTGACTGCATCAGGCTAAATAGGGAACATCAAATAGGTACGAAGGACAACAGTTTATGAAGCATCTTACTGCTAAGCCTCCCAGGGCGACTGAGTTCACCTCGGTTTTTAGTGGGGTTCGTGTTACTCGATCTTGAGTTTTATATGAATGTTTTGTATGTCGTTGTTTGTCCTTTTGTACTTTTTGTTTTGACCATTGTGTTGTCTGTTCTTCTATATACGAATTCTGATTACACCTTTGGTATCTTTTGACCATTGTGTTGTCTGTTCTTCTATATACGAATTCTGATTACACCTTTTGTATCTTTTGACCATTGTGTTGTCTGTTCTTCTATATACGAATTCTGATTACACCTTTGGTATCTTTTGACCATTGTGTTGTCTGTTCTTCTATATACGAATTCTGATTACACCTTTGGTGTCTTTTGGCCATTGTGTTGTCTGTTCTTCTATATACGAATTCTGATTACACCTTTGGTATCTTTTGGCCATTGTTTTGTCTGTTCTTCTATATACGAATTCTGATTACACCTTTGGTATCTTCAAGCTCTTCTTACAATGCCTCCATATTCAATTTAAGAAAAGGCAATTAAGACATAACAGTGTAACCCTGATTATTTCTTATGAAGCAAGAATCTTGCAATCTGATTGGTTAGTTACTCGGGTGTAAATAGCACCCCACCCCAGCTAAACCATTTACACCCCAGCTAGACCATTTACACCCCCAGCTAAACCATTTACACCCCAGCTAAGCAATTTACACCCCAGCTAAACCATTTACACCCCAGCTAAAGTATTTGATCCTAAAACATGTAAATTGTTGTTGGATACACATAAAAAAAATTCAGTTTTACACCCCGGTATAACAAGAAGTCAAGGAAGGCTTCATAAGAAATTAATTCGTTATCTTGGTGTAATCAGGGGTGTACAGAATTTTACACCGTGTTGAAAATGCATACACCCTGAGGCGGCGCCTCAGGGTGTATGAATTTTCAACACCGGTGTAAAATTCTGTACACCCCTGATTGCACCAAGATAACTAATAATGTACAATGTCCCAGTGTTAATTAGGCTTAATCCGTTCACTCCAATTCCGACTAGTTCTATCACAGACAAAATAAAAATCAAACAGAATCACAAGAACACATAAATAAGATTTCCATACTTCATCAGTAGAGACTCCATAATTGAATCACATAACTCAAGAAATAACTGAAGTCTCAGTGACTGTTAAGGCCTGTTCGACAGGTTGAAATAGATGATAATATTTTGGAAAGATATTTCTTAAATCTAGTAATATAACGCTGTCTGTAATGAGCACTTATGTAATCTAGTAAGATCAAGTTCTTTATTACTGTGTTGTTGTTGTTTGTAACGACACAATAACACACAACATACCTAAACATTGTCATATAATTGTCCAGGAATTCCCCTTTCGTCAGGGGCACCCGGGTATGTGTTGAGATGTCAACCTCGCTTTGGCAAATTCATGTTCTTGTTTGACTCTGCTTTTCTTTCCTGTGATTATGCATAAAGTTTCCTTCCATTATTGTTTCCTGAAATCCATAGTTCTGTCGATAGTGTGTTTGTGTATTTATATGTTATCTTATGGTATACACAGATTTTATTTAAACAAGATAAAATGAATATGTAGATAAATGAAGTCCAGAGTAATATCGTGTTGCTCATCTTTGTTAGTTTTCTGTGTTGTGTTTGTTTTAGATTTATTTGTCGTCTTCCTGTGTCTTTTTACAGAATGTATAGAGTACATCGGTGATTGCCCTTTCGGTTTTCTCTAACGTTTATGAAAAATAAGCTCACTAATATTGTTGTTTTAGCTTGAAGAAACATTAATTTAATATAAAGGTCAATACGTTCGATAATATACGTCCTAATTCATAATATTTTTCTGTTTTTCTAAAAGGTTGTTATTAATATGCTGATTTAAACAACATTTTAAAGGTTATTTATGGCATCTGACTGCTAACAAACGTCCAGGTATGTTATTTACGGTAAGTAGTGCTGTGATATTTAATTTGCGCTAAAATTTAATGTATGTCCGTCTACAGTTTGGCTACAAACTCTGTCGATAGTCATGTTATCATACTCATAATATTTATCGGTTTTTGTTAGATAGCGATTACTGCTCTGTCTTTTAAAACAACACTATAGTAGCAATGCATGTTATTGACGATATATAATGCTGCGAACTTTATTTGCCGTTAAAGTTTAATTTATGTCTGTCTATGGTTTGGCTATAAAGTATGTAGATAATTATTAGCACTCCTTAAACTAGTATCGAGGAACGTTTTTTCTTCCAGAAGCGTGTCGTGCGCACTACATTAAATCTGTCAAAATGTTATCTTCTGCTACGATCTAAACGTTCATATCAAAAGGAAGACAACGTGGATTATGGTTGTCGTTTCATCTTTTTCTTTTTGCCTATTGTAGTTTCTGTCTGATTCTATCTTTATGATCTTTAATTCTTTTCTTGATTCTATCTATGACACAATTCATAAATAATGAAGACACTAATGTGTGTTTTATATGGAAATCATCAAACTTAATGAGTTTTACAACAGCCAGTCGTCATTCCTATGAGTGCAAACTGAGCTCCTTTTTCTCCCGGAATTGTTCAATGATTCGCATAAAGCAGACTGCGAGTGTGAGCATCTAATGCCCCAAGCTTGCTCTCTGAGTACAATAATGCGGTCATTGAAGTATTCCAACCTGTAAGTAAAATGCCGACCTTTCCAGTAAACCATCCAGTATAAACAAGATATGCCAAAAGATAAAACTGTCGCGGCTCTGACCAATATTTGTAAATTATATCTCACTGACCCTATAGTCGTCCTTCAAATCGAAGAAAACAGATTTGTATTATGCGGAGAGGCTATTCGTGCAGCAATTGTTCCGGAAATCTTTCCATCAACAGCAGCATGTTGCTAGAAATATTATATGTTTCCTCCTTTTGTCTCTATAAATGGAGATAGAGATTATGTTGATGATGAAGTCAGACGACATGTGCAATACAATGCTCGAACTTCAGTCCGCCATAATTAATATATAAGTTGTCATTAAAAGAAAACGGGAATTATGCCCTCCCCCCCCCCACACCCCCCTCACAAACATATGCTCGGTGTTCGGTAATTTTGTTATTACCCTTATTTATCACACTTATGTTGCTATATTTATAGTAGTACAGATGACCATATATGTGTTCAGTTTCTTGCTCCTTTAGTTTTTATGACCAGAATCGCAATAAGAGTATCATGCAGGCATACACTAGTTCCACTGGGAAGAACTTTGGACTATTCCGAAGCACTTGAATACCCACGTGGACTTGTTTGCAGTTCGTTCTCCTAGATCTGTCGTTTTCTGTGTTGTGCTTTGTAGATCAATGTTTGTCTTTTGAATCTGTTCTCTTTTACATATTGTATTGTCTGTCCATCAATGTACGGATTCTGACCATCACATTTGTATTCTTAATGGCATCCAAACATTACTTGTTTTAATATTGATCATTAGTCATAAAACAATAACGGTTTGCCATTGACGTTTGTTGCAAGCAGACACCATGCTGTTAAATCCACACGAAACTCATTAATGAGTCGTCTACTATCAATTGCATGTATTATACCTAAGGTCAGATTAATAAGTTGTCCAACAAAATTTCATCGGCATGTTGCTACTGTTTATGTGAAGGTGAGTAACCCTATCGGAGGTTGACTTTCTAAAAATAAAGTAATGTGTGCTTAGCAAGTCCATCTGCTCATGACATATTTTCTGGTGAACAATTAGTCCCCGAAGGTATCACCCACCCAATATGTAGTGTTTTGGCACTGATATGGTTTATCATTGAAATCGACAGTATCACCCACCCAATATGTAGTGTTTTGGCACTGAAATGGTTTATCATTGAAATAGACAGTATCACCCACCCAATATGTAGTGTTTTGGCACTGATATGGTTTATCATTGAAATAGACAGTTCCTAAATAATGTCATTAGTATTAAAACTAAGGTTGTCACTAACTCAGACATCGGTGCCCTTAGCCGATTTTTGGTATCTGTATCCTTTTGGGTTTATTTTTCTCCCAAATCGTTTAAATTATGTAGCTTTCCGATCTTTTGGCCTTGAGCTTATCTGATGAAAGTTGTTCCATATTTCTGTCATGCCCAATAAATTTGATATCTACGTTTTTATAACAGATATGTCACTAATAAATCTTTTTAATGATGTCTGTTTTATACCTCAGTGGAGAATAGTTTGTAAATGGTACAAAGTTCATTTTTTTAAATTGTATTTCAGGAAACGTGTGACATATAATATACACCAACATATCGCAATAATTCTTCGAAATTCAAATCTCGCTATCACCACCCCTGGAGTTGCTAGCGTCACATTTATTCGGGAGGCCAATTTTTACTCCTGATACAATTATAAAGACACTTTGCGAAGCAGTTATAAGACCCAACGATATAGCACTGTTTGTAAGGACACGTATGCAAATTGAAGCTTTTAAAGAAAGATACTATGTTTGGTGAAAATTTCTTAACAGATCCTTAGCATTTTAAGATATCAAATGAGTAATTAGAAGCTACAAATGGAAAAACAGACAACCCAGTAGCCAACGAAGAAAGGCCATCAAGAGAAACAATGATATACAAAACACTATACAAAAAATTGAAGATTGAGCAACACAAACTCCACAACAAATAGGGCGAATTATATTAACTGTGGTTTACTGATTATTTTTATAATACCTCCATATTCAATTATAAAGAAATTGGCTATTAAAGTGGTACCTAACACTACAGGGAGATAACTCTTTAAAATCAGTTGAACGTTTTTATCATATGATGTTTGCATGCAGATTTCAAGCGTATCGGGGATCAAAACCACAAAGAGAAAAGCTGTTATGTGGCTAATGAATTGATTGCTCTGAGTCTGTTGGTTGGAATTTGCTAAAATTTTGATATGTATTACAGTGGATATGTTCAAACACACTGCAAAAATAAAATAAGAAAATTAAACGAGCAGATCAAATTTTACCTGAAATGTAAGGTACCACCTTAAAGAACCACCGTGTAATCCTGAATGCACACGTTCCCAGTGTAAATTAGGCCTAATATGTTCCCTCTGATGTCGACAAGTTCTTACATAGACGAAAACCATTCTCCAACACCAAAAGAACGCCTAGTTAACAAATGAATAAAATTATCATATTTCCTTAGTGCCGATTCCACATTTGGTTCACGCGACTCAAGAAATAACTGATGTCTCAGTTACTGTAAAGGCCTGCTCGACAGGTTGAAACAGATGGTTATATTTTGGAATGATTAATTTGATTGATTTGATTTTTGGTGTTTAACGCCACTTTCAGCAATATTTCAGCTATATCATGGCGACGAGTTTTAGTGGTGGAAGTAGCCGGCGCAGCTGGAGAGAACCAACTACCACGGACACGCAATTGCTAAACTTTATCACTTACGGCTGCGAGTCGATTGTACCCTTTTTTGTAATTTACAAGCCCGGGTGCGAACCCACGCCGTATTGGTGATAAGCCTGTATGAGTTGCTAGGTAATCCAACTAGCTCATTGAGTCACCCGGGCCCTTATATTTTGGAAAGAGATATCTTAAATCTAGTAATATAACGCTGTTTGTAATGGGCACTCATGTAATCTAGTAATATAACGCTGTTTGTAATGGGTACTCATGTAATCTAGTAATATAACGCTGTTTGTAATGGGCACTCATGTAATCTAGTAATATAACGCTGTTTGTAATGCGCACTCATGTAATCTAGTAATATAACGCTGTTTGTAATGGGCACTCATGTAATCTAGTAATATAACGCTGTTTGTAATGGGCACCCATGTAATCTAGTAATATAACACTGTTTGTAATGGGTACTCATGTAATCTAGTAATATAACGCTGTTTGTAATGGGTACTCATGTAATCTAGTAATATAACGCTTTTTGTAATGGGCACTCATGTAATCTAGTAATATAACGTTGTTTGTAATGGGCACTCATGTAATCTAGTAATATAACGTTGTTTGTAATGGGCACTCATGTAATCTAGTAAGATCAGGCTCTTTATATTTATGTTCCTGGGGTCGATTTCACGAAAAGTCTAAGATTAATCGTAAGTGTTATCGTAAGTGTGATTTCCAAGCTTTTGATTGGTTGAAATTCACACTTACGACTGATCTTAGACTTACGACTTTTTGTGAAATCGACCCCTGATGTTTCTAACGACAAAGGATTAGTGATTATGTATAAACTTTAGCAGATAGGTAAGTATAAGTTTGTGTCTTAAACATGTGGTTTCCTGATGATCAATAAAAGTGTTGATCATAGAATGCTTTGCCAGACTGTTGATGCTGTAAATCTGCTGATTATGGAGATAAAATAAAATGAAAAACTCAACAAAAAAAACCACACCGTGAGGATAGTTCTATATATAGTTGGAAAATTGTAGTTAAGAAAAATATTTTGAGCCTTAATTTTATTTGTTGACATTAAATCTTTTAGATTTTTGAGAAATGTGCTCCCTCAAAGTAATGTTCTTTATATAACATATTCTTCCTTCTTCTGCCTTCTTAGCTAGCAATCAGTTAGCAATGGACATTCACTCTCCATGTTATCGTCCTGTTCATGCATATGTCGGTGTTTATTTTGTGATATTAAATGGACATGAATCTGTGCAGGTTTTTATTGTTTTGATTTTATTTATGTATTGACATTGGAATTTCAATTTATAAAAAAAATGTTCCCGTTTTTGCATTTCAATAGTTCTGACAATTTACGAATATGAATCTGATAAGGAAATATGTGTGTATATGTGTTCTTAGTTGTCTGTAATATCAATGTTGTTTTGGGTTTGAGGGACCTATTGCCTCCTTCAGCAATTTCTAGGATATATAGTGTCTTATTGTTATCGTTATTGTTACAGGTCCTAAACCATGTATTAAAACTACGTTTTTCTCTCAGAGATGGGTGACTTTTGGCTGTCCGGTTTAGGCCTTTTATATAATTTGGCTTTCAAATATTTTGGCTGTGTGTACCTGATAAAGGTTATCTACGTGCGCACAGAGTAAATAGAACCACCTGTCGCTTGTCTGACTAGCCTTTGTGGTTGATTTCAAGCTGACCCGCTAATTATTCATTAAACTGAAGAAAACGAATTTGGTGATAATACATTTTTTGTGCAGTGATAATATATTCTTCTGATGACCATGGTAAACGGCATGCACAATACCATAGTATAACTTCAGTCCCTCAGAATTAAAAAAAAAAAAAAACCACCCTTGGACTTGTTAAGCGGTTCGTTCTCCACGATCTACAGTTGTGTGTGTCGTGTTTTGTTTGTATTTTTGACCTATTTTCTATGGTCCACTGCCCTACTTAGATTTACGGCTTCTGATTACGCATATTATATTCACGAAACCATCAGCATGAAAAATTAATTGTGTTGATGTTTCTCATTGGTCAGATAATAATAAAGGTTTTCCCTTGGAATATGTTGCAAGCAGAGATCAAGCTGTTTTATACTCAGCGTCATATCATTAATTCATCCTAACAAGGCCCATCTTATATATGCGGATGTAAATAACCCATCAGAGATTGCATTTCTTAAAATAAAGTAATTTGTGCTCCACTTTAACGAGTTAATCTACTAATGCCATATTTTTCTAATGAACCTACGTCCTCGAGGATGCATTCCGCTCTGTAGTCAGTGTTTCGGCACTGACTTGATTCATTAAATATATTTATTAGTGAAATGTTTTTTGCTTTACTTTGATTTATCTACCTTTGATTATGTATAAACTCTGTCAGATAAGTAATCTTGGATTCAAATCTCCAGGCTGGGGAGCAATAGGTGTTAATTGTTAAATGTTTTAATATATAATGTTGCTGATTATGTTGACTAGGGAGATCAAATAAAATATCACACGGTCAGAAAAGGTCAAATTATAATCGGACAATGACGGTACAGACAAATATTTTGAATTCGAATTTTATTTTTTGTTTATTTCGAATTGCTTACATGACAGGTGGAAAAATAACAAGCAACAATTCTTGTAGATGATGTTGATATCAAGGTTAGTCTATTCACAACACTTCGAAGTGTCTGTACCAAGCCATGAAAGTGCGCAATCATGTATATGTGAGGAAAAATCCCACCTTGGCAGATTTTGTTTATCCTGTTTTCCTCCCATATACTTTTATACAGCTATAAGTGTAATGGCTACGTCCCTTATGGTGATACGGTGAATACACATAAGTTTGTAAACTGAAAAATGTCCGCGAAATGTTATTGACGACTTTGGAACATAACCAACATGACTTCCAGTTTGAAACGTACATATTAGACGTTATTTGGCTTCGTGTACGCTTCACTTTTGATACAATTTAACTAAAATAAGTTTTCAAGGTAAGCATTTTAATTATTTCTGTGCATTGTTGTAAATATGACATGTATGATTTCACATTTTCCAGATGGCAGATCCTTCCAGCTGAACCCCGTAGTATCATTTGCTCGTAGATTTATACGCGTGGAATGAAATATACAAATAAAAAAAAATAATATATACCAAATTTTGAAACTAAATCATACATTTTGAATATCAAAATAAGACCACGCGTGACGCATACGCATTAATGATTAAACTCGTGGACGGAACAAGTTCCACCCACTCGTTTAATCCTTATGCGTACCCCGGTCACTCGTGGTCTTATTTTGATATTGAAAATCTACGATTAGTTATACTATATTTATCACCTTTACTCAAGTTGAGGGACACACGTATTCCAAGTAGCTAACTTGTATGTTTATTATCAAATCAGAAATGGCCAATGACAACAATTTCAAACACATTTATTAAATAGTATCACTTTTATTAAAAACGATAAAATGTCACGATCTGCGAAGGCCACATATATGTAAAATGATTATTCTGGTAAGGTCTGGATATGCAGGTGATGTGTTTTTGTAATTGATAAACACCAGAAATCCAATCTGCTATATAATTTTGCTTTCAAATATTTTAGCTATACGTGTACCTGATGAAGGGTATTCCAGAAACGTGTCATGTGCACTTTTACTATTTACGTTTTTATTATTGTTACTGGGTCGGTACATATACTGGTGGACTATCATGTGTCCAATAATGAGTGATTCGTCGTTGACATGGCTTACTAGATATATTTTTATTGAAATTTACAGCTCCTATATCATGCAATTATTATTAAAACTAAGGTTCTCCTCCTTCAGGGACAAATGCCATCTTAGCAGATTTTTGTTATCCTGTTTAGGCCCTTGGCTTACTTGCTCACATATACTTTTATATTATAAGGTTCTGAGCGTATTTGATAAAGGTTATTCTAAAGAAAAGAGACATGCACACTAAATCTGATACCTACGTTTTTACTTTTGTTTATGAATAATCATTGATTGAAACATTAAAATTTCCATATTTTTTTTGTATGGAACAGAAATCCAAAATCCAATATCAAAGGACAAAATCTAACATAAATCGAGATTAGATAGTATTCTACCAAATGTCTTCGTAGTTTTCATTGACCGGAAGCTAAGACTATTCGTGACGACCGTACGACATTGTGAAATAGGTTACATTTGTATCAACGCCTGACTGAAATTGCCGTAGTTTTTTTTGTTTTTATAAATTGTATTATTTAGCACATGAAAGCTTCAATCGTAAATATATTCACTGACTACCGGATGGATGACACCCTTTGGAACTACTATTACAGCAGCAGAGGTATCAACGCAGTTGTCATGATGAAACATAAATATCTACTTTAGTGCGCGGCACACGTTCCTGGAAATAGCATTTCCTAATACTAGTTTAGGGAGTATGATAACATGACTATTGACAGAGTGTAGTTCAAGGACTGCTCATAATCATCTACATACTTTATATCCAAACCATAGGCAGATATTTATTGCACTTTAACGCCAGTCAAAGTTCGCAACACTATTTATCGTCAATAACATACATGAGCTAATCCATTACTAGTATGTTCAGAGGCAGATGTTATCAATACCTTTATAATATTCCTTAATTCAGCACACTATTAACACCTATTTAGAAAAACAGAAAAATATTATAAATAAAAACGTTTATATAACGTCTTGGCCTTGGTCTTCAATATGTACAAATATGTGTCTTCAAGCCACGAAAACAATACAAATAAAATTTCCGTTTACATAATATTTTACATCCACTTGCAACGGTATTATTGTGTTCTTGTAAAACTAAAATTTGCACTAAGGTTAACACAAACAACAAAAGGTTAGAGGATTAACTCACTTTATAAATAAGTAATGTAAAACAATGACAGACAAAGAATAGTTGGTAACGAATCACTGTCAGATCATACTGCACACCACAGGACATAACTTGTCCACATTGTTAATATATAGGTACAAGATAGACCATACTACACACTACAGGACATAACTTGTCCACATTGTCAATATAGGTACAAAACAGATCATACTGCACACTATATGACATAACTTGTCCACATTGTCAATATATAGGTAAAAAACAGATCATACTGCACACTACAGGACATAACTTGTCCACATTGTCAATATATAGGTACACGACAGATCATACTGAACACCAGAAAACATAACTTTCTTACATTTTCAGTATATAGGTACAAGACAGATCATACAGCACACCACATGACATAATTTGTCCACATTGTCAATATATAGGTACAAGACAGATTATACTGGACACCACAGGACATAACTTGTCCACATTGTCAATATATAGGTACAAGACAGATCATACAGAACACCACATGACATAACTTGTCCACATTGTCAATATATAGGAACAAGATAGATCATACAGCACACCACATGACATAACTTGTCCACATTGTCAATATATAGGTACAAAACAGATCATACTGCACACCACAGGACATAACTTGTCCACATTGTCAATATATAGGTGCAAGACAGATCATACTGCACACCACATGACATAACTTGTCCACATTGTCAATATATAGGTACAAGACAGATCATACTGGACACCGGATAACATAACTTTCCTACATTGTCAATATATAGGTACACGATAGATCATACTGGACAACAGAGAACATAACTTGACTACAATGTCAATATATAGGTACATTACAGATCATACTGGACACCAGAGATCATAACTTTCTTACATTTTCAATATATAGGTACACTACAGATCATACTGGACACCAGAAAACATAACTTGTCTACATTGTCAATATATAGGTACAAGACAGATCATACTGCACGGCAGAGAACATAACTTTCCTACATTGTCAATATATAGGTACAAGACAGATCATACTGGACACCAGAGAACATAACTTTCCTACATTGTCAATATATAGGTACACGATAGATCATACTGGACACCAGAAAACATAACTTTCCTACATTGTCAATATATAGGTACATGACAGATCATACTGGACACCAGAAAACATAAATTTCCTACATTGTCAATATATAGATACAAGACAGATCATACTGGACACCAGAAAACATAACTGTCCTACATTGTCAATATATAGGTACAAGACAGATCATACTGGACACCAGAAAACATAACTTTCCTACATTGTCAATATATAGGTACAAGACAGATCATACTGGACACCAGAAAACATAACATTCCTACATTGTCAATATATAGGTACACGACAGATCATACTGGACACCAGAGAACATAACTTTCCTACATTGTCAATATATAGGTACAAGACAGATCATACTGGACAACAGAGAACATAACTTGACTACAATGTCAATATATAGGTACACGATAGATCATACTGGACAACAGAGAACATAACTTGACTACAATGTCAATATATAGGTACACGATAGATCATACTGGACACCAGAAAACATAACTTTCCTACATTGTCAATATATAGGTACAGAACAGATCATACTGGACACCAGAAAACATAACTTTCCTACATTGTCAATATATAGGTACACGATATATCATACTGGACACCAGAAAACATAAGTTTCCTACATTGTCAATATATAGGTACATGACAGATCATACTGGACACCAGAGAACATAACTTTCCTACATTGTCAATATATAGGTACACGATATATCATACTGGACACCAGAAAACATAACTTTCCCACATTGTTAATATATAAGTACACGGGCGGGTGGAAGAGGGGATGTGCGTGCCTGCCTGCATGCCTGCCTGCAGGCGTGCGTGCGTGCGTGCGTATGTGTGTGACCTGTTTCTATATAGATACAGGGGCGGGAGGGCGGACGTTAAGTGCGTGCGTGCGTGCGTGCGTGCGCCCACGTGCCTGCCTGCCTGCCTGCCTGCCTGCGTGTGTGTGTGTGTGTGACCTGTTTCTATATAGATACAGGGGCGGGAGGGCGGGCGTTGCGTGCGTACGTGCGTGCGCCCGCGTGCATGCCTGCCTACCTGCCTGCCTGCCTGCTTGCGTGCGTGCGCACGCGCGTGCGTGTGTTTATTTACCTGTTCCAGCTAAAACAGGAAAGTGAACAGCCATGTTGATGTGAATAGAATTTGCCTCTGTATCTACAGTTTTTTTCTATTAGATGTTGGTAATGTTTGGATAGTCATGTTTTTTTTTCATTTGATCATACATGTATAATGGATAATTTACACATTTTTGACAAGATTATAATATTAAATAAGCTAATTTAGGATCTGTTTACCTTCAATGCGGGCAAAAGTGTCCTCTTTGATTACAAGCAAAGTTCAAAGAAAATAACATTTCTCCCATTATTACGGCGTTTTAACCCCGCTGAACCAGTGGTGGAAAAATCTGTAATCATCTAGAGGATTAAAATGTCTGGTGCCTTCCCCGCATTAACTTCAAACGTATTAATTTCAAATTTTGAAATAAAGTTCGTGTTAAATAATGGGAGAAATACATTCTCCTTCAGTTGCCCATGTGGGTTACGATATTTCTCCACTCTCGAGAGTTAAATTAAAATTTTAACCACTCGTCTGACGGCTTGTGGTTAAAATTTTTAATTTAACTCTCCTTAGTGGAGAAATATCGTAACCCACGGGCAACTGAAGGAGAATCTATATGTATCCATCTAAGAATCGGTCATACTAATTGACAGTGTTTAATCTTTATAATATAATAATGACCTAATACAATACATAATGATGACCTCATATTAGTGGAGGGGTCATCGTGGTCGTGATCTTATTGTAGGTGAATTCACAATTACCAGTTAAATCAGTACCCATCACCATTTAAGTTTTGAGTTCGAATCCCGCTCAAGGTGAACTGTACTCGATGCAACATTATGTGATATACTTGTGACAGGTCGTTACTTTTTTCCGGTACTCCGATTTCCTAAACCAATGAAACTGGCCTTCCCGATAAAAATGATATATTGTTGAAAGTGGCATTAAACACCATAACATCTTACCATCATGTCAGTGAGTTACAAACAAACACAAAAGTAATGTATATCGGTTGCTAGGAGTTGAGAGCACCCATCGTACTTTACTAGGTATAAATTATAGATGGCTTGAATGAATAACCGAATCCTTAATATTCACAATCATAAGCGGCAACCCGTTCTCCACGTTCATTTGACACAAATAGTTTCTTAAAATCTCTACTGAGACAAAGTGTGAGTGGATTAATAATACCATCCTCCTTCTTCATCATTATGACACTGTTCTGTCCGTAAGGAGACACACGTACAATGCTATTCGAGGACAACCCTACTACGTAAACGTTTCCTTGTCTGTCAGTATCAATACCATCTGGCCTGAAAAGGTTTGGGGAACTAAAGGTAGATATGGTTGATCCATCTTTCGTTGCACAGTAGACTTTGTAATCGTCTCTATAATATATATTGTTGTCTCTGTGATAGATGTATCATACTGTACCAATACTACTAATACTACTAACACTACTAATGTGTTGTCCGTTTGAATCTAAAATGTTTATTTTACCATCACCATTACTATCACGCCCACTGACATAAACGTTGTCATCTACCCACGTAACACCAGCACAATAATTTATATTTTGGACGGTTATCTTTCTTTGTGCAACAAAGTTGTCTACAAACTGAATACCTTTGTACTGCAAGGCAACAACAATTCTTTCAGACTTTTTGTGATAAGAAATATCCCATGCTTTTCCTCCTAATTTACATTCTTTGACAAATTTCCCATTTTTACTGTACATTAGAAGAAATGATATGTCTGCCAGTATCAGGTTATCATCCTTATCAACAACCATACCAGTTACACAATCAAATGTTCTATTTATTCTGTAACCAAACTTGAACGATTTAGGAGGTTCAGATTGGAAAGATATTTAAGCTGCCATGTGCTTAAAAGTTTTAAATCTAATTGCACAGGGTTTTTTCGTTAACCGTATGGTACCTAAGTGTTTTACTCCAGATAGCAAATTTTCTGGTTGATCGTAGACTAAGCTGACGTCTGACAGGTTAACTACAGTCTGCTCTAAATGGTTGTCTTGTTTACTAAGTATTGGTAGTAATCGGTGGAGAAGAAGAAACACCTGCTTATTGGAGCCATTCTTTGTCAAAAATTCAAGTTGTTGTAAATGGTTCTCGATCAATGAAACTGACTTTTCTAACTCGGATTCTTCTCTTTCTTCTTTGACTAATAGAATCCTGACTGGTTGTTTGCATCTCCAACAAGGCCGATTTTTCTAGTTCATCAAGCCTCTTTATGACGGACGCTTTGAATGCTGATATCTGTCTGACGATGGTTTGTTCTTCTATTTTTATCCTGTCTCTATTTGCCCGCCTATTTTGTACAACTGTTTTCAACGTTAAGTGGACTTGTTTCATGCCCTGTGAGATACCATGAAAAGGCGAAGATATTTTTGCGTTATTACATCCCATTTCAAGTGGCATGACTTTATCACATAAACGGTGGTCTTCTAACATGCAGCGTCCGCAGCAAATTACGTGATGTTGGTTACAAAAAAAGTCCATAATAAAGTCAGGATGTTTTGAACATTTTGTCTGTGTTGTCAGTACTTCATCAGGTATGGTTGATAACACTTCCATGTCGATGACATGATGGGTCATAGAAACTTTGTTGCCTTTGTGTGATCTTACACAAGTTATGCAAAGAGCATCTGCATAATCTACACACCACTTGGAAGCAGGAACGTTTTCGTCGATTCTGGTACATGGATAACACCTGGTATTTAACCACATACCTAAAGTTTTAAAAAAATATTCCTAATTTGATTTAAATTATAAAATATTATAAGTCAGACACACAAAGGTTTGTTAAGAGGGAGATATATTGGTGAATGTATGAGAATCATTTCAGATTCGATGGATAAATTAGAAAGAGAAAATATCCCTGGTTTATCAATGTTAGTTGGTTTTGAAAAAGTTTTGACACTGGTGAGTGGTCATTTATTAAAAGAGACAATCTTTGGTCCAACATTCCGTAACGTTAAATTGTCACAAGTAGATCCTAAAGCTGATGAACTATTAAACAAGGTAATATTAATTTGTCAGAAGTAAATCCTAAAGCTGATGAACTATTAAACAAGGTAATGTTAATCTGTCAGAAGTAAATCATAAAGCTGATGAACTATTAAACAAGGTAATGTTAATTTGTCACAAGTAAATCCTAGAGCTGATGAACTATTAAACAAGGTAATGTTAATTTGTCACAAATAAATCCTAAAGCTGATGAACTATTAAACAAGGTAACGTTAATTTGTCACAAGTAAATCCTAAAGCTGATGAACTATTAAACAAGGTAATATTAATTTGTCAGAAGCAAATCCTAAAGCTGATGAACTATTAAACAAGGTAATGTTAATTTGTCACAAGTAAATCCTAAAGCTGATAAACTATTAAACAAGGTAATGTTAATTTGTCACAAGTAAATCCTAAAGCTGATGAACTATTAAACAAGGTAATGTTATTTTGTCACAAGTAAATCCTAAAGTTGATGAAATATTAAACAAGGTAATGTTAATTTGTCACAAGTAAATCCTAAAGCTGACGAACTATTAAACAAGGTAAGGTTAATTTGTCACAAGTAAATCCTAAAGCTGATGAACTATTAAACAAGGTAATGTTAATTTGTCACAAGTAAATCCTAAAGCTCATGAACTATTAAACAAGGTAATGTTAATTTGTCATAAATAAATCCTAAAGCTGATGAACTATTAAACAAGGTAACGTTAATTTGTCACAAGTAAATCCTTAAGCTGATGAACTATTAAACAAGGTAATATTAATTTGTCAGAAGTAAATCCTAAAGTTGATGAACTATTAAACAAGGTAATGTTAATTGATCACATCTTTTTACATATATAATTCCAGTTCTGTAAAAAACAATGGTCATTTATGAGAATTGTTCTTATTAGAAGGGTCCAGACCAGGGGATCCTTTATCTCCCTACCTTTTCATCCTGGTGTTACATGTAGAACGTCTGAGTCAAAAATGATTCTCAGATGTCTGGTGTCACAATAAATGGGTCTGAATATATATTTAGTCAATATGCAGATGATTCCACATTAATTGTATGTGATGACAAGAATTATCTTCAACAAGCTTTGAATATATTTGACTGCTTCTCTGTTTGTGATGGACTGCGAATAAACCTCGATAAAGCTGAGGCCATATGGGTTGACCCAGGATAAGGTAATGATAAAACAAATTGCTACCATAAAAACATTTAGTTTAGAATACTCCTGGAAAATTTAACTTTTGGGTATTCATCTCAATCTTTATATTAAAATAAGACAAAACTTTGGAAACTTTTGGTGAAAAAAAGAAAAAAAGGTAAGGCATATCTTAAACTCATAGGCATACAGATAGTTAACCTATATTGGCCGAATAACGGCTATAATAACATTAGCCCTCCTGATTTGTGTGCAGATTCTCATCGTATTATCAAACCCTCCTGCTCAAGTTATTAAATACAGGACATTTTCTATAAATTCGTATGGGATGGGAAGTATTACATAATTAAAAGAAATGTTTTTATCAATAACTATGAACAAGGGGTTTAAAATTGCCACATATACAATTTTTCAGGCACGAAAAATGTTTGACGTCATAAACCTCTTGATCCCATGAACATGTCCCCTTGGAAGATTTTACTTAATCAAGTTATTTACAAAATACATGGCGGAGATAAGATATTATACTTAAAGAAGTAGGGAGTGGAAAGTATTACTAATAAGTTAAATCCTTTTTGGAGAGATATTCTTCCTAATTTGTCAGAACTGTTGCCAATTAAAGACGAAGAGGAAAAAGAGTATCAACATCTTGAGTGACCCATTTGTCTTAGGTTTAATATTATACAATTACTGCACTTGAACGAGATCAATATTGTTGTACTCTGCTCCATAAACTTGAAAAAAATTCAATTTTATGAAATTTTTGAATTTTTTTGAAATTTTGAAATTTTTTGAAAATTTTGACCTTTTTTGTATATTGTATGGGTGTTACTAAATAAGAGGGTGACGGTAATTTCATTCATTGATTTTGCACGAGAGTGTAATATGATTTTTTATTGCAGAGAAATTGCTTTTTGCTAATCAATATGTTAGAAAATGTAATGTCACGTGTATTGCTTCTGGCCAATAGAAAAACAGTACACTAAAGTCTTATGTAATAAAAATAGAAATTACAATTTTTTTTAATTATTGAAACATATTGTTATAATGGTGTCTTTTTCATTAATGTTATAGTCTCTACAGTTTTCTACAAGCATATGATAAGTATAAACTTTCAAGAATATTATGGCATAGTGGGTGCAGTCACAGAGAGATGAAAAAAAGTTATTTCACAGCATAGGAGGCTGCAAGATATTAAAAATTATATTATTGACATATAAAAAGGGTGAGAAAAAAACATGCAAATATTTTTATAAATTGTATTTAGAAAATATAAACGAATGCCCTTTCAGGTCACAAAACAAATGGCACAGGAATTAGGAATACAAATATATGATTGGGGTATATTTATTCTTCCACTTTCAGTGTTGCAAAAAACACTAAACACTAAGCATCAAAACTTTCAGTTCAAACTATCCCATATAATAACTGCTACAAACTGTTTTCTTTTCAAGTGTGGCTTAAAGGAAATATTACTATGTACATTGTGTGCAGAAACTAAAGAGAGTATATTAGATCTGTTTTTGGGAATGCACCTACACTAAAATAAATTGGTTTTCATTAGTAAATATTTTAGAAAATTGTGGTCTGAACATGCAGTATATAAATGCAACTAATATTATATTGGGTATAGCAAATCCTTTAGATCCTGATAAAACTAATAATCAAGTCATTTTGATTTTAAAGTATTATTAATATAAATGTAGATGTCTAGGTGATAAACCTAATATAAATGGACTTAAAAATACCTGAAATATTGTATTACAATAGAAAAGATAACCATAAATTTCTTATTCCCTGCATAAAAGAATAGATATGTAAAAGTGCTTGCCATTTGAATCTGTCCTTGGTGCTTGATATTTCAGTGCAGTGTTGCATTATGTTGGTTTTATAAATTAAATATCTTTTGTCTGGGTAAAACTGTATATGTATACCATGTTTTGTTTCTGTATTTGTATCTGCCTGTGCTTTTCTTTAAAAATAAACAAATTACAAAATGAAATTTGATTCGTATTTCATTGGTACACTGAATTGACAGTAATTCCGGTAATACATATAATGCCCTATGGTAGTGATTCTGAGACCTATGACAGTAATTCTGAGATACAAATAATGAACTATGATAGTGATTCTCAGAAACAGATAATGACCTATGACAGTAATTTTGAGATACATATACTTACCTATGGTAGTAATTCTGAGATACAGATAATGACGTGTGGTAGTAATTCTGAGATACAGATAATGACCTATGAGAGTAATTCTGAGATATATATACTTACCTATGGTAGTAATTCTGAGATACATATACCTATGAATGAATGAATGAATGAATGAATGAA
>MJUT01055631.1:868940-882745 GCA_002080005.1 Gigantidas platifrons | reverse complement strand
AGACATGTATACAGTCAATGTATTAGGTGTTAAAGAAACATGTATACAGTCAATGTATTAGGTGCTAAACAAACATGTTTACAGTCAATGTATTAGGTGTAAAACAAACATGTATACAGTCAATGCATTCAGTGTAAAACAAACATGTTTACAGTCAATGTATTTGGTGTAATACAAACATGTTTACAGTCAATGTATTAGGTGCAAAACAAACATGCTTACAGTTAATGTATTATGTGTTGACCAAACATGTATACAGTCAATGTATTAGGTGAAAAAACAAACATGTATACAGTCAATGCATTCAGTGTAAAACAACCATGTATACAGTCAATGTATTAGGTGTTAACCAAACATGTATACAGTCAATGGGTTACGTGTAAAACAAACATGTATACAGTCAATGTATTAGGTGTAAAACAGACATGTATACAGTCAATGTATTAGGTGTAAAAGAGACATGTATACAGTCAATGTATTAGGTGTTAAAGAAACATGTATACAGTCAATGTATTAGGTGCTAAACAAACATGTTTACAGTCAATGTATTAGGTGTAAAACAAACATGTATACAGTCAATGCATTCAGTGTAAAACAACCATGTTTATAGTCAATGTATTAGGTGTAAAACAGACATGTATACAGTCAATGTATTATGTGTTAAACAAACATGTATACAGTCAATGTATTAGGTGTTAACCAAACATGTATACAGTCAATGTTTTAGGTGTAAAACAAACATGTTTACAGTCAATGTATTAGGTGTTAAACAAACATTTATACAGTCAATGCATTAGGTGTAAAACAAACATGCATACAGGCCAATGTATTAGGTGTAAAACAAACATGTTTACAGTCAATGTATTAAGTGTAAAACAAACATGTTTACAGTCAATGTATTAGGTGTAAAACAGACATGTATACAGTCATTCATTGTATTAGGTTTTAAACAAACATGTATACAGTCACTATATTAGGTGTGAAACAAACATGTTTACAGTCAATGTATTAGGTGTAAAACAAACATGTGTACAGTCAATGCATTAGGTGTAAAATAAATATGTATACTGTCAATCCATTAGGTGTAAAACAAACATGTATACAGTCAATGCATTCAGTGTAAAACAAACATGTTTACAGTTAATGTATTAGGTGTTGACCAAACATGTATACAGTCAATGTATTAGGTGAAAAAACAAACATGCATACAGTCAATGCATTCAGTGTAAAACAAACATGTACACAGTCAATGTATTAGGTGTTAACCAAACATGTATACAGTCAATGTATTAGGTGTAAAACAGATATGTATACAGTCAATGTATTAGGTGTAAAACAGACATGTATACAGTCAATGTATTAGGTGTTAAACAAACATGTATACAGTCAATGTATTAGGTGTTAAACAAACATGCATATAGTTCATGTATTAGGTGTAAAACAATCATATATGCAGTCTATGTATTAGATGTAAAACAAACATTCATACAGTCAATGTATTTGGTGTAAAACAAACATTGATACAGGCCAATGTATTAGGTGTAAAACAAACATGCATAAATTCAATGCAGTAGGTGTAAAACAACTATGTGTACAGTCAATGCATTAGGTGTAAAACAAATCTGCATACTGTCAATGTATTAGGTGTAAAACAAACATGTTTACAGCCAATGTATTAGGTGTTAAACAAACATGCATACAGTTCATGTATTAGGTGTAAAACAATCATATATGCAGTCTATGTATTAGGTGTAAAACAAACATTCATACAGTCAATATATTAGGTGTAAAACAAACATTTTTATAGTCAATGTATTAGGTGCAAAACAAACATGTTTACAGTTAATGTATTAGGTGTAAAACAAACATGTATACAGTCAATGTATTAGGTGTAAGACAGACATGTATACAGTCAATGTATTAGGTGTAAAACAGACATGCTTAGAGTCAATGCATTACGTGTAAAACAAACATGCATACAGTCAATGTATTAGGTGTAAAACAAACATGTATACAGTCAATGTATTAGGTGTAAAACAAACATGTTTACCGTCGATGTATTAGGTACATATTTATAACTATTTGATTTATAATAACTTAATTACTTCCCACCAATCTGGTTTTATTCCTGGAGATTCTGCCATTAATCAACTCCTGTACATCACAAGTGAATTTGGTAGAGCGTTGGATGAAGGTAAAGAAGTGAGAGTTGTCTTTTGCGATATAAGTAAAGCATTTGACCGAGTTTGACATAAGGGATTACTTCGTAAACTTGAATCAATAGGAATTAGAGGGTCATTATTATCTTGGGTGAAAAACTATTTGTCTGAAAGAAAACAACGTGTCGTAATTAATAATTCAACTTCTAGTTGGCGTGACATAAATGCTGGTGTACCCCAGGGATCGATTTTAGATCCTCTTTTGTTCGTTGTTTTCATAAATGACATACTGACCGATATTAATTCGACTATNAAATTATTTGCCGATGACACTAGTCTGTACTTAATTGTAGACGAACCACAAGAAACAGCACAAACACTCAATGATGACCTAGTGAAAATACATGCATGGTCTACAAAATGGCTGGTAAATTTTAAACCACAGAAAACTGAAACCATGACTATCTCTCGAAAATTAAATAAACCCCATCAACCTAACCTTATTATGAATAATACTATCATTAGTACTGTTACTTGGACTACAACTTTCAGACGATGGTAATTGGAATAAACATATTAACATGATTACTAAAAAAACTTTCTCACGTGTTAACATTTTAAGGAAATTCAAATTTATACTGGATCGGAAAACCCTAGAAACAATTTATATTACCTTTATAAGTCCATTACTAGAATATGCGGATGTTTTTTGGGATAATAAGACTCAAACACTAATAAACAAACTAGAAAATGTTCAGGTTGAGGCTGCTAGAATCGTGACTGGGGGCACAAGACTTGTATCCTTAAGTAATCTATATATTGAAACCGGGTGGGAAAAATTTAAAGATAGAAGGGAAAGGCATAGAACGATTCAATTTTATAAGATGTCAAATAATCTAACTCCTCAATATCTTAGTAACTTAATTCCGCAATATTTCTGTATGATCCATGACCATAATACTCGTCATACCTCACGTATTCCCCCAGTATGTACTCGAACATCGCTCTACGCACGCTATTTCATACCCTCCAGTGTACAACTATGGAACCAACAGCCAGATAATATTAAATCAAGCAGATCTGTTCAGATAATTAAATCAAATCTTCAACCCCAAAACAATACTAAACCCCTTTATTATTATGTTGGTACTAGACTGGGACAAATTTTACACGCTAGACTGCGTATGCAATGCAGCTCTCTCAATCACCACTTATTTCGTAAAAATATTGTAAATTCCCCATTCTGTCAATGTGGGGCAACAGAAACCACGGTCCATTTTCTGCTACAATGTTCCCGTCACAATGCAACAAGACTGAGATATATTCACACCATCAATTTACCAATTAACTTAAATACGATGTATTATTGTTTGGCTCCACAGACTTAACGAATGCCCTAAATACAGATATGTTCTTAAACTTTCAGAAGTTTATCATAAGTAGTAAACGATTCACATCTTAACCATATTCACAAAACTTAAACATATAAAAAAAAAGCACTTGCACCTTTGCACTTCATTTGTTTGTTTCTTTTTTTTCACTAAAGCACACCAAAAATAACATTGACAACGACTGATTAGCACTTGATTAATTCACAATACACTTCTACCTTTCGATACTAATTAAGCCTTGAAAACCATATAACAACAGGGATACGGATTAATATAAGAATAACCACTTGTTTCCGAATCCTATTGATTAATTTAAATGTCTGTACAATTTATATGTGCATTATCATAATGTGTAATATTGAATTAATTAATAAAATATGTTTATACTATTGTATTAGGTGTAAAACAAACATGCATACAGTCAATGTATTAGGTGTAAAACAAACATGCATACAGTCAATGTATTAGGTGTAAAACAATCATGTATACAGTCCATGTCTTAGGTGTAAAACAAACATGCATACAGTCAATATATTAGGTGTAAAATAAACATGTTTACAGTCAATGTATTAGGTGTAAAATAAACATGTATACAGTCAATGTATTAGGTGTAAAACAACATGTTTACAGTAAATATAATAGGTGTAAAACAACCATGTTTACCGTGATTGTATTAAGTGTAAAACAGACATGTTTACAGTCAATGTATTAGGTGTAAAACAGACATGTTTACAGTCAATGTATTTGGTGTAAAACAAATATGTTTACAGTTAATGTATTAGGTGTAAAACAAAAATGTATACAGTCAATGTATTAGGTGCAAAACAAACATGTATACAGTCAAAGCATTAGGTGTAAAACAAACATGTATACAGTCAATGTATTAGGTGTAAAACAACATGTTTACAGTCAATGTATTAGGTGTAAAACAAACATTCACACAGTCAATGTAGTAGGTGTAAAACAAACATGCACACAGTCAATGTATTAGATATAAAACAAACATGTTTACGGTCAATGTATTTGGTGTAAAACATACATGTTTACAGTCAATGTATTTGGTGTAAAACAAATATGTTTACAGTTAATGTATTAGGTGTAAAACAAAAATGTATACAGTCAATGTAGTAGGTGTAAAACAAACATGCACACAGTCAATGTATTAGATGTAAAACAAACATGTTTACGGTCAATGTATTTGGTGTAAAACATACATGTTTACAGTCAATGTATTTGGTGTAAAACTAACATGCATACAGTTAATGTATTAGATGTAAAACAAACATGTTTACGGTCAATGTATTAAGTGTAAAACAAACATGCTTACAGTCAATTTATTAAGTGTAAAACAGACATGTTTACAGTCAATGTATTTGGTGTAAAACTAACATGCATACAGTTAATGTATTAGGTGTAAAACAAACATGCACACAGTCAATGTAGTAGGTGTAAAACAGACATGTATACAGTTTATGTATTAGGGGGCTATTCAAATAGAACAGCTCCAGGATAAAGCAATATATATGTCTTTGGCCACAAATGGAGGCTTTATGTGGCTAGATAGAATGGAAGATATTGAAACATAGATTGCTATTGTATTCTAATGTTCACCGGCTTAAGTCTACATGTTGCAGTTGTAATGTATGGAAATCAATGGCAAATATTACAGATAATGGAATTATGTGGCTAGATTTAATTTAATAATTTAATAAAGCCATTTAATAAACATGTGTCCTGTTTTCCCAATGTTGCCAGTATCTCTGGATTGACCATTCTTGATTTATGTTTGATAACAATATATTAAAGTTACATCAATGTACCCAACAAATTGACATTTGGACTCGAACATTTAAATAACAACGCGAATAACGTCAACATATTTATTTTAAATGAATCGTGATACAATGATAGAATGTTGTTTAAATAAAAGGTGGCGTGCTGTGTTTTCCATTTTATTTATATTTGATCATACTGGTGTACTCATTTCATCATTTCATTTTTAAAAACTATAGATATATATAAAATATACAATGACAATTAATTAATGAGTCCTTACCATCTTTCTCTCTCTTAAGGTACCACCATATGCAGCCGCCATTATATGGGCACCAATCTCTCCATAATACACAGATGATTTCTCCTTGATACTTGTTATAGAAATCATGTATATACTGGAGTGCATTTCCGCTGTATTACCATTGGCATCGGGACCCGCGTTTCCTGCTGCCCATACATATATACTTCCCTTGCCTCCTCGTCCCTAAAGAAATATCACTACTTATATAATATATCGCACAACTTGTTAAGCAAATTATATATTCTAATGGCTTAAAATAATAAAACAAGTTTTCTCATTGGCTAATATTTGCCGCCAAATCAAGAGTTGGCATATTGTAACTAATGGTTCTAGTTGAAATGATCAGCCATATCGAAGTTTGGAAATCCAACGTGTCTGTTATGATAACAAAATAGATAATAAGGACATCGTCTACCTTTAAAATAAGGTCTTGTTAGATTTTTTTTTTTTTTTTTTTTTTTTGCAATTTTTACACCATTGCTTCTAAGCTCAATTGATAAAAAAGAATAAATATTTTTGCTTTGCATTGGAATAGAATATTCGGTATTGTATTTGAAAGGTTACCGGCGTTAATTGGGGATTTCATGGTCGCATATATCGGTTTTACTACATCCATTACGCGCCACAAGGAATAACTGCAATTTCCACCGTAACATACCCGACTGACACCGTAACATACCCGACTGACGCCGTAACATACCCGACTGACACCGTAACATACCCGACTGACACCGTAACATACCCGACTGACGCCACAAACTCTTCAACTACGATGTAGTTATTTCTTAAAAAAGTAAAGCTTAGACCAAACAACTTCAATCTATTATTGAGTGTTTGTATGTTCATTGTATAAAGCATTGCACAAATGTATTTCCTACAGTAACGTTCTCAATTCACGTCGGCAACTTTTCAAATACAATACAATCATTATTTGATGATATAATGATTCCGATATCCATAACTAGAGGCTCCCAGGTGCATGTAATCGCTCACCTGGCTCAGCGCTGCTCCCATTAAAACATGTGAAAAAGGTTTGTATGTAAAACTAAGTACAGTTAAGTTTGGCTATTGCAGCCATATTGGTTAGTAAGTGCGATCATTGGATACAAATTTAAAAGGCTAAGGGGACCATCCAAAGACCATTTTAGCATGATGCTGAAACCAAGCAAACTAAAAACCAAAACGAACCATAATGATTTATTTGCTCTGGTTGAATTTATTAAAACTTACACAATAACTATTACAAATGAGGCTAAGTCATGACGATAAATATGGTGATTTTAGCAATTTCTATTAATTTCTATTGTAGTAACAGCACCCCTCTTGGATGGAGGGCACGGCTGCTGAACACAATTTTGAAAAGGGATCATACAAAGACTCTCCTGGTAGTTCTTTAGGGGCAAATATTGCTACCCAAATGCTATAGTGAACAACTGATATCATACCTCAACGGAACTCTCCGTTTCAAGTCTTATGGTATGTCACAAACCTATGTTTACATTTAGTTCTATTTTTAGTAACAGTAGTCATTTTGAGGGAAATATCGCTACCTGAATCCTATAACAAACAACATCACATCTCAACAACATTTTCCATTTTCAGTCTTATATGATATGTCACAATCCTATGTTTGCATTCAGTTATCTGTTTTGTAGCGGCGGCCATCTTAGTTGGGGCCAATGTCGTCGGACACAATTCTGAAAGGAACCACATAAGGACCATTCCACCAAGGTTTGGTCCCAAATGGCAAAGTAGTTTTAGAGGAGAAGATTTTTATTTGATTTTTTGCTGAATTTTTATTTTTAGTCAGGGCGGACATCTTGGTTGATGGTCGGGGTCATCAAACCAAAGGACCATTCCACCAATGATTATCTCAAATTGGCCTTGTGGCTTCAGAGGAGTTGATTAAAATGTCTAAAGTTAACGGACGGACGGACGAAGGACGCTCAGTAGTGACAATAGCTTACATGACCCTTTGGTCAGAGAACGATTACTGACCATTGACAAACTTACATACAAAGAACTTCGATCCTGTTACAGATTCGCGAGGCAGTCCATAGAGATAATCACAAATCTCATCCGTGAAGAGATCTTACATCCTACTTAAAGAAGTAATTCCCTAAGTGCGGAAACGCAAGTACGAAAGTTTTTTTTTTTACTGTTACGAAATAATGAATAAATTGTGTGTTATGAGTTCTGTAGATACTCCAAAGGTTTAAAATTCCTCTCCTGTCAACCATTGTTTACTCAGATTAATTCCCTTTGAAAGAGAAGTAAGCATATCTTCAAACTGAGACTCGTTGAGGGATTTATAACTCAACTTAAAAACATTTTGCGAAAAGAGAAAAAAAAATACCACAACAAACCACAAGTATGAAATTGTCAACAATTTTAATAACAATTTATTTTCAATTATTATTTTTTCAGGGAAATTACCTTTTTCGTGTACATGGCGAGTATTTAATTTGTAGCACTATGGGACATTTTCTTCTAATTCTTGTAGATTTATATGTCATTACGTTTTATTACCCTTTTACTTTTAGAGAAAAGGTTAGACATGATTTATTATATGCGTCCCTGTTCGTCAAATAAAAAAAACAGACCGCTACGTAAGCGGTATATTTATTTTGGATATTTTAACTTTCAACTCCACCCTTAAATTATGCTATATCGACATATCGACCCCGACTCTCGCTCATTGTTGTTGGTCATTGAATAGGTGAGTTTGCTACTCAGTATGGACATATTTTCCTGCATCAACTGTCGAAGTAGTGTGATTTCGGAACTATCACAATTTGAACTTCTTTTCCTCTTATCGTCTTCACAATTCTCCATGTTATTTTTCGACATAAATCACGAAAATGCACGCGCAATGTTGAATTGTGGGATATTAAACAAGATTTAAATATAATTACAAACTTTAACTGACACTTACTTAAAATTAAATATCCTTTGTGCAACCGATTTTAAACAGTTGTTTAACTAATTGATACTTAGTGATTTAAATAACACTTTGATACATGCACCGGTTTAACAAGTCACGTGATCCTCTGATAATATCACTATCTATTTAGACTTACATTGGCAATATTATATTCAATGGCTGCCTTTGTTAGTGATCCCATTGACAAAAATCCGTAACTATGGTCTCCTCCCCAGCTATTACAATATATGTCGACGGTTGATCCATTATGTGATAGAGCCTGGGCTTGTTGTCGATCGGTCAGGAACACTCCATATAAGCTTCCGATTAACCCAACAGCTGAAATTATACAACATGTTATTGAACAAAAACTGAAATAAACATTTTTGGCTTTTTAGGTTTGTAAATCCCAAGGGAGTAATCAGAATCCATAAATCGCAGGACAGACAATGCAATGGCCAAAAAGAAACAGTACAAAAAGACAAACAACGATCTACAAAACACTACACAGAACACATAAGACCGAGAGCACGAACTCCATTTAAAACCGTGGGTAATCTTTGGTGCTCCGGAAAGGTAAATAGCTCCTGCTCTACAACTGGCACCCGTCATGTTACTCTATAAATGTTCATATAACTACTATAATACGTAGACTGCCACACTGTCGGGACAGTTCCAAAGTCCTATACAAATAATGCCACAATGTCGGAACAGTTCCAAAGTCCTATAGAAAACAAATACTGCCACACTGTAGGAACAGTTCCAAAGTCCTATAGAAAATCAATTAATGCCACACTGTCGAGACAGTTCCAAAGCTCTATAGAAATAATGCCACACTATCGGAACAGTTCCATAGTACTATACAAATAATGCCACAATGTCGGAACAGTTCCAGAAACCTATAGAAAACAAATACTGCCACACTGTCGGAACAGTTCCGAAGTCCGATAGAAATAATGCCACACTGTTGGAACAGTTCTAAAGTCCTATGGAAAAACAAATATTGCTACACTATCGGGACAGTTCCAAAGTCCTATAGAAAGAATGCCACACTGTCGGAACAGTTCCAAAGTCTTATACAAATAATGCCACACTGTCGGAACAGTTCCAAAGTCCAATAAAAAGAATGCCACACTGTCGGAACAGTTCCAAAGTCCTATACAAATAATGCCACACTGTCGGAACAGTTCCAAAGTCCTATAGAAAACAAATAATGCCACACTGTTGGAACAGTTCCAAAGTCCTATAGAAAATAAATTAATGCCACACTGCCGGGACAGTTCCAAAGTCCTATAGAAATAATGCCACACTGTCAGAACAGTTCCTATGTCCTATACAAATAATGCCACACTGCCGGGACAGTTCTAAAGTCCTATAGAAATAATGTCACACTGACGGAACATTCCAATATCTAAAACAAATAATGCCACACTGACGGAACAGTTCCAAAGTCATATAGAAAAACAAATAATGCCACAATGTCGGAACAGTTCCAAATTCATATAGAAAACAAATAATGCCACACTGTTGGAACAGTTCCAAAGTACAATAGAAAATCAATTAATGCCACACTGCCGGGACAGTTTCAAAGTACTATAGAAATAATGCCACACTGTCGAAACAGTTCCAATGTCCTATAAAAATACTGCTACACTATCGGGACAGTTCCAAAGTCCTATAGAAAAACAAATAATGCCAAACTGTCTGAACAGTTCCAAAGTCCAACAGAAAGAATGCCACACTGTCGGAACAGTTCCAAAGTCATATAGAAATAATGCCACACTGTCGGAACAGTTTCAATGTCCTATACAAATAATGCGACACTGTCGGAACAGTTCCAAAGTCCAATAGAAAACAAATAATGCCACACTGTTGGAACAGTTCCAAAGTCCAATAGAAAACAAATAATGGCACAATGTCGGAACAGTTCCAAATTCCTATAGTAAAAAAATACTGCTACACTGTCGGAACAGTTCCGAAGTTAGATAGAAATAATGCCACACTGTTGGAACAGTTCTAAAGTCCTATGGAAAAACAAATATTGCTACACTATCGGGACAGTTCCAAAGTCCTATAGAAAGAATGCCACACTGTCGGAACAGTTCCAAAGTCCTATACAAATAATGCCACACTGTCAGAACAGTTCCAAAGTCCAATAGAAAGAATGCCACACTGTCGGAACAGTTCCAAAGTTCTATAGAAAACAAATAATGCCACACTGTTGGAACAGTTCCAAAGTACTATACAAAATCAATTAATGCCACACTGCCGGGACAGTTCCAAATTACTATAGAAATAATGCCACACTGTCGAAACAGTTCCAATGTCCTATAAAAATAATGCCACACTGCCGGGACAGTTCCAAAATCCAATAGAAATAATGCCACACTGTCGGAACTGTTCCAAAGTCCAATAGAAAACAAATAATGCCACACTGTCCGATCAGTTCCAAAGTCCAATAGAAAACAAATAATGGCACAATGTCGGAACAGTTCCAAATTCCTATAGCAAAAAAAATACTGCTACACTATCGGGACAGTTCCAAAGTCCTATAGAAAAACAAATAATGCCAAACTGTCTGAACAGTTTCAAACTCCAATAGAAAGAATGCCACACTGTCGGAACAGTTCCAAAGTCCTATAGAAATAATGCCACACTGTCGGAACAGTTCCAATGTCCTATACAAATAATGCGAAACTGTCGGAACAGTTCCAAAGTCCAATAGAAAACAAATAATGCCACACTGTTGGAACAGTTCCAAAGTCCAATAGAAAACAAATAATGGCATAATGTCGGAAAAGTTCCAAATTCCTATAGTAAAAAAATACTGCTACACTATCGGGACAGTTCCAAAGTCTTATAGAAAAACAAATAATGCCAAACTGTCGGAACAGTTCCAAAGTCCATTAGAAAGAATGGCACGCTGTCGGAACAGTTCCAAAATCCTATAGAAATAATGCCATACTGTCGGAACAAGTCCAATGTCCTATACAAATTATGCCACACTGGCGGAACAGTTCTAAAGTCCTATAGAAAAACAAATAATGTCACACTTTCAGAACAGTTCCGAAGTCCGATAGAAAACAAATAATGCCACACTGTCGGAACAGTTCCGAAGTCCGATAGAAATAATGCTACACTGTCGCAACAGTTCCAAAGTCATATAGAAAACAAATAATGCCACACTGTCGGAACAGTTCCAAAGTCCTATGCAAATAATGCCACACTGTCGCAACAGTTCCAAAGTCCTACAGAAAACAAATAATGCCACACTGTTGGAACAGTTCCGAAGTACGATAGAAATAATGCCACACTGTTGGAACAGTTCCAAAGTCCTATAGAAAAACAAATAATGCCACACTGTTGGAGCAGTTCCGAAGTACGATAGAAATAATGCCACACTGTTGGAACAGTTCCGAAGTACGATAGAAATAATGACACACTGTTGGAACAGTTCCAAAGTCCTATAGAAAAACAAATAATGCCACACTGTTGGAGCAGTTCCAAAGTCTTATAGAAAAACAAATAATGCCACATTGTCGGGACAGTTCGAAAGTCATACAGAAAAACAAATAATGCCATACTGTCGGAACAATTCTAAAGTCCTATAGAAAAATAAATAATGTCACACTGTCGGGACAGTTCCGAAGTCATATAGAAAAACAAATAATGCCTCATAGTCGGAACAGTTCCAAAGTCATATAGAAAAGCAAAAATGGCCACACTGTCGGAAGACTTCCAAAGTCCTATTGAAATAATGCCACACTTTCGTGACAGTTCCAATGTCATACAGAAAAATAAATAATACCACACTGTCGGAAGAGTTCCAAAGTCGTATAGAATATCAAATAATGCCACATTGTCGGAACAGTTCCAAATAGAAAAACAAATAATGCCACACTGTCGGAACAGTTCCAAAGTCATATAGAAAAACAAATAATGCCACACTGTCGGGACAGTTCCAAATTCATATAGAAAATCAAATAATGCGACATTATCGGGACAATTCAAAATTCATATAGAAAAACAAATAATGTCACACACTGTCGGAACAGTTCCAAAGTCCTATAGAAAAACAAATAATGCTACACTGTCGCGACAGTTCTAACGTCTTATAGAAAAACAAATTTTGCCGCACTGTCGGGACAGTTCCAAAGTCCTATTAAAAAACAAATAATGCCACACTGTCGGGACAGTTCCAAATTCATATAGAAAAACAAATAATACCACACTGCCGGGACAGTTCCAAAGTCCTATAGAAATAATGCCACACTGTCAGAACAGTTCCAATGTCCTATACAAATAATGCCACACTGCCGGGACAGTTCTAAAGTCCTATAGAAATAATGCCACACTGACGGAACATTCCAATATCTAAAACAAATAATGCCACACTGACGGAACAGTTCCAAAGTCATATAGAAAAACAAATAATGCCACAATGTCGGAACAGTTCCGAAGTACGATAGAAATAATGCCACACTGTTGGAACAGTTCCAAAGTCCTATAGAAAAACAAATAATGCCACACTGTTAGAGCAGTTCCAAAGTCTTATAGAAAAACAAATAATGCCACATTGTCGGGACAGTTCGAAAGTCATACAGAAAAACAAATAATGCCATACTGTCGGAACAATTCCAAAGTCCTATAGAAAAATAAATAATGTCACACTGTCGGGACAGTTCCGAAGTCATATAGAAAAACAAATAATGCCTCATAGTCGGAACAGTTCCAAAGTCATATAGAAAAGCAAAAATGGCCACACTGTCGGAAGACTTCCAAAGTCCTATTGGAATAATGCCACACTGTCGTGACAGTTCCAATGTCATACAGAAAAATAAATAATACCACACTGTCGGAAGAGTCCCAACGTCGTATAGAAAATCAAATAATGCCATATTGTCGGAACAGTTCCAAATAGAAAAACAAATAATGCCACACTGTCGGAACAGTTCCAAAGTCATATAGAAAAACAAATAATGCCACACTGTCGGGACAGTTCCAAATTCATATAGAATATCAAATAATGCGACATTATCGGAACAGTTCCAAAGCCCAATAGCAAAATCGTAGAAAAAGGCCATATCTATATCCTTAACACACAAATATCTGACTGCTCACATTCCTGGCTTGGTACATGACTGTTCATGTTCCTGGCTTGGTACATGACTGCTCACGTTCCTGGCTTGGTACATGACTGCTCACGTTCCTGGCTTGGTACATGACTGCTCACGTTCCTGGCTTGGTACATGACT
>MJUT01055631.1:828914-843599 GCA_002080005.1 Gigantidas platifrons | reverse complement strand
TACCTCACTGTTCAAGCAACATGTCGCCCCACTCGGACACATTCTGCTACCTCACTGTTCAAGCAACATGTCGCCCCACTCGGACACATTCTGCTACCTCACTGTTCAAGCAACATGTCGCCCCACTCGGACACATTCTGCTACCTCACTGTTCAAGCAACATGTCGCCCCACTCGGACACATTCTGCTACCTCACTGTTCAAGCAACATGTCGCCCCACTCGGACACATTCTGCTACCTCACTGTTCAAGCAACATGTCGCCCCACTCGGACACATTTTGCTACCTCACTAGTAGGATTCGTGTTACTCGATCTTTAGTTTTATGTGTATGTTTTACAGATCGTTGTTTGCCCTTTTCTACTTTTTCTTTTGGTCATTGTGTTGTCTGTTCTTCTTCGATTTACGGATTCTGATTACCATTGATACCATCAAACTCTTCTTAAGAAGATCGTCTAAATGTGGTTCCTATTTCAATTATATCACTTTTTACAATATTGTTGTAAATAGTATTGGTAAAAATATTACTGTTTTATTAATTTATATATAACGAGATTAAGGGCCCGTCATGGTCCTGATCGTATGGTAGATTGATTTACAACTGCCTATACAATCAGTGCCTGTCACCACTAAAGTTGTGAGTTTAAATTCATATCATTGCGAGGTACACTTGATATAACATTATGTGATAAAATTTGTCAGTGATTTACGGCAGTTCGGTGATTTTCTCCGGTTTCCTCCACCAATAACACTGACCGCCACGATATAGCTGAAATATTGTTGAAAGTGGCGTTATATATCAAAATCAGCCCAAACTTAATAAACCACGGGTAAACTACACTAACGTAGCATGAGGTTACCTGGCTAGTATAGGTATCATAAGACATAACCGTTATTCATAAATATCACGTGGGACGCGGCACACCTTTTCTCACATGTAATTATATCATCATAGTTATATCAATGGAAAACCGTTATTGTTATCTGACCAATGAGAAACATCAACACAATAAATATATATTATACCTATTATCAAAAGAGTTGGAAGATACCAAGGTGTAATTAGAATCCGTAAACCGAACGACACTAACAATTCTTCATCACCGTTTTGGAAGTTCTCCATGTTTGGTAGTACTATCGACAACGTAAAAGGTTATATAGAATAGAACAGCAGATGAGTCATGATATACTGTTGACAGCTTTTGTTCATAGTGAGGAAACCTTGAAAGTTAACCAGATTGACGTATTTGAGCTAAAATAATCGTCCAATCAGAATAAACTATCAATGAATGACATGAAGAGCCTGAGGTATTAAACATATACTAGTAACCATAGTAATGATTGTTTGTAGCAGTTGGGTGTTATAACTGAAGTAAGACATCTTGTATCAAACCAAACATGTAAATAGACCCACCTGTCGCATGTCTGACTAGCCTTTGTGACTCATTTCCAGCTGACCCGCTAATTATTCATAAAACTGAAGAAAACGATTTTGATGATAACACATTTTGTCGAGTGGCTATTTGTCGTGGGCTATTGTACTGCCCAGCAGGCACACAACGTTGAATAAACGTTGTATTCCTACGTTGAATCAACGTTGATTTTTAGTTGGATATGGAAATTGAAATAACGTTGAAATTTCAACGTTGAACCAACGTTACTTTTCAACCTTGATTAAACGTTGAAAAATGGTTGTTTTCATGTTGAATTTGGGTTGAATAAATATGACTCCCCTTTTCCATATTGTGCACTCTTCTTGCATCTTCTCTTTTTCTAAGCCATATTAGAACATAGTGATTNATGTTGCTTACCATCAACAGCAGGATTAACAATCTATTAATGGTTTCTGTGTTATACTCTCTATAAATGATGGTAATATATTCTTCTGATGACCATGGTAAACGGCATGCACATACCATAGTATAACTTCAGTCCCTCAGAATTAAAAAAAAACAAACCACCCTTGGACTTGTTAAGCGGTTCGTTCTCCACGATCTACAGTTGTCTGTGTCGTGTTTTGTTTGTATTTTTTACCTATTTTCTTTGGTCCACTGCCCTACATCGATTTACGTGTTTTGTTTGTATTTTTGACCTATTTTCTTTGGTCCACTGCCCTACATCGATTTACGGCTTCTGATTACGCATTTTATATTCACGAAACCATCAGCATGAAAAATTAATTGTGTTGATGTTTCTCATTGGTCAGATAACAATAACGGTTTTCCATTGAACTATGTTGCAAGCAGAGACCAAGCTGATAAACCCATTCACCTACTATTTTTTAGATGCATTATACTCAGCGTCAGATCATTAATTCATTCTAACAAGGCCCATCTTGTATTTGCAAATGTGGGTAACCTATCAGAGATTGAATTATTCAAAATAAAGTAATGTGTGCTCCACTTTGACGAGTTTATCTACTGCCATATTTTGCTAATGGGCTATAAGTCCTCGAGGGTACATTCCGCTCTGTAGTCAGTGCTACGGCACTGACCTGGCTTATTAGATATATATTTATTAATTAAATGTTTTTGTTTTACTTTGATTTGTCTATCTTTGATTATGTATAAATACTGTCAGACAGGTAATCTTAGAGCCATATCTCCTGGCTGGGGAGCACTAAAAGTGTTAATTGTGAAATGTTTTGATATAATGTTTCTTAATATATTGACTAGGGAGATAAAATATCACACGGTCAGAAAATGTCAAATTATAATCGAAAAATGGCAGAACTACTCAGATTGCCTTTTCTAAACTTTTCATAGAGGTTATGCTCCAAAAAGGTGTATTTTTCTATTTATGCCTGAGGGCAAGTGTGGACACAGAAATGTGCTGTCCAAAAGGCAAGTGTGGATATCAATATTTCATATTATTTAACTTAAAAAAAAAACTTCATGGACACAGGGGTCCTGGATTTTTTTTTAATAAAAAAGACTATTCCTTGATTATTATTTTTGCTTAAAGTCCGGTCCTGTGTCCCCCCAGGGATATAAAATTGTATCATTAATAATAAATTAATAAATAATAAATTCAGATTTTCTATTTAAAATAAATCTCATTTACAAAACCACTGATATTGGTGTTCAATTTTTAACGCTGATTTAAACTTAAGTCGCAACAATTTTTTTCTTGTTTAAGGGTGTAGACCTGGATTACCCTGAAATTTTCCCATCAATCAATTTTTTTTTTAATTTGCATTATGGAATAGTTATGTCTAAATACATGATCTGCCAAAGTTTCAAAAATTTTCACCGTGCCGTTTTCTCCATAGCACATCCTAAATATAACAATTTTGGGGGTATTCTGGACGCCAGATGGTAATACTAGTTTCGGAAGATTCTAATAGATATGCACATTTATTTCTGATTGAAAGGGAATATTTTGGCTTAAATACACTTGAGAGTGTTGTTGAATAATATGAAATATCTAGCATATCTGAATATCTTGTTTGGAGATAATCACGTGCAAAACAATGGAAACTGCAAAAAAGGGGGATGCACTGAGGACCACCTTGGTATTAAAAATCGGATTAAAAAATTCCTATCAATTAATTTCCACCAAAAATGTTATACTGAAGAACAGACACATAGACATCATTGCACCAAATTATACAAACTTTACCGTCCGATTTTTAAAATATTTAAATTTATATTTTTCATAGCACCCAGAAAAAAAAATGAAATTGTCGAGGAAAGTTACCACACACCCATCTTTTGCTAGTTTCTTTGTTTGTGAGATAAAAAATAACTAGTTACTAATAACAAAAAAAAAACTTTTGAATTCTCATTATTGACACAGTGCACGTGGATGTCCAAATTATCAAATGACTGCATTTGTCTTTTTCTTCCCTTTTTTTCAGGTCGGCTGGGGAGGGGGAGGGGTGGTTTGAGGGTGACTATATTTGATTAATTCATTTAAAAAAAAACACACACAGACAGCCACCCAGCTGTATTGTTAAATTCTGTTAAAACGAGAGGATCAGATAATATTACAATTTTTTCCCAAACATAGCTTTCTATTTTTTACTACCGTATAATTTGCTCTATAGTTTTCATAATATCTAAGATTCTGATGAATATATTTATTTTTTGTTGTTTTTTTAACAAACCTTGAAATTCAATTGAAAAAAGTTGTCACACTAATTGTGTTACATGTACATTTCTGGTATTTTTGACAACATATTTCGATGAACATTTTTTCTGGAAAGAGATATTTCAATGACATTGTGTAGGCATATAATGATAACACACTGCATGAAACATAACCAGCAATGAGATATTAAAATACAAGGAGCACAAATATGGAAAGGTAAAAGGAAAAGGAGTCATATTTTTAACTGGCCAAATCCAATGTAAACAATCTTTATCACCAAGAAGCTTGGAATTGAGGTGGACTTTTCAACGGACAGATGATCATATATTTGAGAAGACACTGAAAATAGAGTTATCTCCCATACCCCAGGTCTACACCCTTAAATCAATGATCAACAATATTCCAGAATCAAACTAATGAATAAATATAACATAGATTTCTGTTACATGCATTTTGCATTGCCAAGATTCTATATTTATAAACTATTGACCTGAATAACCTTGCTAAACCATGCGGAGTCAGTGTGTTTTAAATCGGTCATCAAATCAGGACGCTCATTATTGTCCAAGATAAATATACATCGCTAAATTACCTGTGAGTGTTTCTCCACTCGTAAATTTACATAGAAATCGGAGATATTTCGTCATAAAACTTCACACATGGTTTTGTCTATCATATTTCTTGAAGACAAACATAAAATTGTATTGCATTTATCAATATTTTATGAGTATCAACAGTGTTTTCATCACCGTATCTGTTCACGTGACTACACATGCTACTCACAGTAACCCGTGACCCACATTAGCACGTGTGAGCAGTCTTTTGTAAACATGGTATATAAATATTTATTTTGATTTCCGGGTTAAATTAATAATAATGTCCAAGATAAAAAAAAAAGTGACATATCGTTCAACCTGAAGGTCACACGTAATTCACGTGGCCGACTCGTATGTTTATTATTAAACCATAAATGTGCAATGGTAACAATTTCAAACACATTTATTAAATGCTATCACTTTTATTAAAAACAATTAAATGTCACAGAGGATAGGATCTGACAACGCCACGAATATGTAAAATGATTATTCAGAGAAGGCCTGGATACGCAGGTGATGTGTTTTTGTTGTTGTTGATAAACACCATAAATCCAATCTGTTATATAATTTTGCTTTCAACTATTTTGGCTGTGAGGGTATCTGGTGAAGGTTATTCCAGGAACGCGTCATGTGCACTTTTGCTATCAACGTTTTATTATTGTCACTTGATCGTTACCTCTGCTGGTGGACTACCATGCCTCCAGTAATCAATGCTTCGTCGTTGACATGACTTACTAGATATATTTTTATCGAAATTTACAGCTCCAATATCATGTAATTAATATTAAAACTAAGGTTCTCCTCCCTCGGGGAACGATGACACCTTAGCCTATTGTGGTTATCATGTTTAGGCCCTTGGATTTCTTGCTCTCATATTGTGCAGTATCCTAAATTCGATAAGAACCTAACTTCGATAGCTCAGTATTGATGGTGGTTATTATAGATCTTCGTTTTTCTGTTGTTTTTTTTTTTTTTTTTTTTTTTTTTTTTTTTGTACATTGAATCGTTGAAATGTTTCGTTTTTGGTATGGCTCAAAAATATAAAATCCAGTATCAAAGGACAAAGTCTAACATATATCAAGATTAGATGGAATATTCCTGCGATAGTAATGCATCCAGTGTTTTAATTGACCGGAAGTTAAGGATATTCGCAACCGCATGACATTGTGTGATAGTTTACATTTTTATCTATGCCTGACTGAAATTGCCGTAGTTTTTATTGATTATATTATTTATCTCATGAAAGTTTCGAGAGTAAATATATACCTTGACAACTGAGTGGGTGAAACATTTGGAAACTGCTATTATGTTCCGGTATATAGATGATGTCTTGTCACTAAGTAATTCTAAGTTTGATGATTTCGTTGATCGCATCAATCCCATTGAGCTTGAAATAAAGGATGCCATAGTACAGATAGGTCTTCTTCATACCGCGACCTGTTCCTTGAAATTGACAGTGAGAAGCGGTTAAAAATGAAACTTTACGACAAATTAGATAATTTAAATTTTCCCCATTGTGAACTTTCCATTTATATGTAGCACGATTCCGGCAGCATCTGCATATGGAGTATATATTTCCCAGTTGATACGATATTCCAGAGAGTGTGGGTACTATCAGGACTTCCTTGATCGAGGGTTGCTGCTAACACGGAAGCTACTGAAGCAACATGCGATAATATACACGTTTTGGCAGGGTATGAGTGCAATAGCACTTTCATTGTCCCCAAGGTACCAACTATTATCCGAGGCAACACAGAGGACAACAGTTGGTACAGAGGGGACAATAAACGTGCTACTACCAGACTATCAAGTCTATAAGTGTTTATTATTCTGAACAACTGTGCAATTCAAGATTCTGAATTGTAGGCCCTTTTCTGATGGATTTCTAGTTTACTTTATTAGTGCATTTTATGACTGATACATTTTCATGTTTGTGTATTTGAAGAAAAAATTAATAAAAAAAAATGTTTTTTTATTTAGTTCCTTCTTTTTTGTATTTATTTTGACATTTGTCTTCTATTAGAGCGTGATAGGATCATTCCATTATATACGTCATCTAATTTAAATCAATGAGAAATTACCACAGGGGGTAATAGTCATTGTTGACTTGTTGTCGGCTGTCTCGGTAATTTAGCTTGCGCAATGAATGACGTCATTTAATTTAAATCAATGAGATGAATGATTTAGACAATTCTGGGAAATATGATTGCTGAAATTACCACAGGGGTAATAGCCATTGTTTACTTGTTGTCTGCCGTCTCGGTAATTTAGCTTGCGCAATGAAAAAGTCAGAGGACTCTCATGACGTCATTTAATTTAAACCAAATAGATGAATGATTTAGAAAATTCCGGGAAATATGATTGCTGAAATTACCACAGGGGATAATAGTCATTGTTTACTTCTTGTCTGCCGTCTCGATAATTTAGCTTGCGCAATAAAAAAGTCAGAGGACTGCATGACGTCATTTAATTTAAACCAATGATATGAATGACTTAGAAAATTACGGGAAATATTATTGCTGAAATTACCACACGAGGGATTAGTCCTAAACTGCTTAACCGGCACCACCAGGGGAATAGTCATGTAGTTGATTTTAGGAAGAAATAACAAAACTACTGTCATGTTTTTATAAAGAAAAAAAGATAGTGAAGCATAATAAAGCATATTACCTGGGACTGATTGCTGCCGCTAAGGATAATATTAGAGCGAATGGTACTAAAATTAGCAGAACAGCCCAGTTTAACACTTCGTTAACACTGGCCATGGATAACAAATCCAATTCTACGGAAAATTATTTATTATGCAAAGAGAGTAAAAAAAAGTCAAGGTCAACAACTCCATCAATACTAGTATCAGCAAAAGGAACAATCATCTCTCACCTCAACTCATCGAACAAAAAAAGGACGACGATATATAGTCCAGGTCGTGACTTGTATCCGTTATAACTGTTGTGTCAAACATATCATCCATATTGAGTGAGATGGCTCAATGAGTTAGGTATTTGGATTACCTAACAACTCATATAAGCCTATCACTAATACGGTGAGGATTCGTGTCCGGCTTTGTAAATTACAAACATGTGTGCACTCGACTCGCAGCAGCAAGTGATAACGCTTACCAGTTGCTTGCCCATGGTCGGTGGTTCTCTCCGGGTACTCCGGCTTCTTCCACCACTACAATTGGTCGTCATGATATAGGTGAAATATTGCTAAAAGTGGCGTTAAACACCACAAATCAAACTAAAATCAATCCATATTGAGTGCTTAATTGATTGTGTAACGTCACATGTTCAGTATTTTGGTAATATTCATGAAAAAGTAATTTAGACAAACGTTTGTTCTTGTAAAGAAGTGGAACGGGAATGCGTTGTTTGTGGAAATGTTGATTTTAACTAGGAAAAACATTTATAATGGAACGTTTCATTGTCTTTTATGTGATACTCCCAACCACAAGGCACTCAATAACACGCCATTGCTATTCGACGAGCGCATTGTGTATTTAAAAACTAATACATCAAATAAAATAAATGAGGTTTGTGTAATCATAAGTGAAGTGGTAGATATCTTAACATTATTGACCCAAACAAAGCTTCCGGACCAGACAAAATCAGTCACAAAATGATAAAGATGTTCCATGAAAAGATAGCCATTCAACTACAAATTATCTTCGAAAATGTAAGTATCCCTCTAGTTGGAAAAATGCACAGGTCATAGTAATTTTTTTTAAAGTTGATAGTTCATTAGTTTCTAATTACCGCCCAAGATCACTGATTAGTTGTGTCGAAAAAGTAATATAAAGGACTGTTTACAAGCACATATACAACCATTTAATGCATAACAAGCTTATCTATCAATACCAATCTGTTTCTGTTTGCCTAATCACTCTTCAGTACACCAGTTAATAAAACTATATAATACTATCTTAAACTCTACAAAGGTTTGATACACACAATGAATTGTTATGGAATAAAAGGGAATTTACTAAAATGGTTAGAAAATCATCTATATTATAGACACCACAAAATAGTAAACACATTCATCGTCCTCATATCTGCATAGGTCTTCTGGGGTTCACCCATAGTATGTTCTTGGACATTTATTATTTCTAGTATGCATTAATGATATTGGTGATACACTTCTTTCCTTAAGCCATTTATTTGCTGATGACACTTCGCTTGTCTATTCAACTCAAAAAGAAGATCAACTAAAATATGTCATAAATCATGATCTAAATGAATTTGCTGATTGATCAAACAGATGTTTGATGTCTTTTAAAACCAAGTTTAATTTTTATTTTGAGGGAAAATAAATTCCACTTACATCATACCATAAGCATTTAGGGATAATATCTAGAGAGGAAACACAATGGAATAAACATGAAGAAAATTGTAATTAAAGGTGTCTCCAAACACATAAGTGTTTTACGTTAATTAAATATGAACTAAATAGACACAATCTAAAAACAAATATACTTAGTTAAGTTTACATTCGACCAATATTTGAGTATGCATGTGAGGTATGGGCCAACTGGGGTGTCTCTAATTCGTGCAAATTGGAGAGATTACAGTTGGAGGCAGGTAAAATTATTACCGGACTTCCAATCTTTACCAACACAGAATATCTATATAGAGAAACTGGCTTGGAGAGCCAGGAAGAAAGAAAAAACTTTGTCTATCATATCTGGAACAGTGTATAACGACACAGAGTAGAAAATACTTAGCAAGATGCATCCATTGACGTAACGAAGACAAAAAAGAAACAGGTAACAAAACATATTACTTAAGACTGATTGCTGCAGCTAAGGATACGATTATAGCGCAACGTACTAAAATTACATCCGGGAATGTCAGAAAAGCCTAGTCTAACACTTCGTTAACACTGGGTGAGGATAAACAATCAACTCGACTAAAAATGATTTATTATGTAAAGAAAGTTTATACAGTCATGGTCAACAACACAGTCATGGTCAAACATAAAAACAACCAAGATATACAACATTGGATGTTCAGGTCCTGTTGTTTTTTTTTGTATCCATTGCTATTTTTTCTTGCGTCAAAGCTATTATTCATATTTAGTGATTGATTGGTTGTGTTACGTCACATGTTCAATATTTCGTTTATATTCATGACGAAATAATTTTGACAAACGTTCTTGTTGATAAAACAAAAGTGATACCGGGATATGTTTATTTATGGAAATGTTGATTTAAACTCGAAAAAGCATATATAATAGAACATTTCGAACATTTCTATGTCTTTTATGTGACACTCCCCAAACACAAGGCACTCGAAAACACGCCATTGCTATTCTACGAGCGAATTATGTACTCAATTTCGCTGATTCAGGAGGTGGTACCTGCAAACATCTATGACATATTTATATGCCTCGGGGCACCCATGGGGTTTTCGTTTAAAGAAAATTGTAGGATGCTAATAAGATAAGACATATTTACATCTCAGATAGGCATCAACAATGACAGCCCATTTGTAACTCAGATAAATAGCAATTACTGAGGGAACAGCTCTTTTTTGGTGTTCATCATTCATTTTCACTAACGATGAAATGTATACCCATTACGTTGTGAAAGGCCTTTGTGACATATTTCATAAGACCATAGTTGATCGAAAGAAAAAGAACACATCTCATCAGATATATAGAATAATTTGATTTATTTTACTCTCAACAATATAACAATACAATTAAAAATGAAACTAATACACGGCAATGAGAATCATTTGTTTTCCAAAATAAACAACTTGACCATGGAAAGTGCCGTAATTTCAAAAATAAACACAAATGATAACAATCCAACAGTTTGCTATTATGGTTTTGCATTTATGAAACAGAGCTACAACACTGCATTGGTGACTTTAAGGATTATGGTTTGTTCTCATATTTATCTTTGTTTTTCTTGTTTTTTTTTCTTTTTTTTACTTTTTCGTCCAATTCAACATAACAACAGAGCATGTTATCAAAGCATTCAATAATTAACACTTTATAGATCCAAACCTACCTCTACATTTAATGTGACACTAGGTACTCCAAGGTTGGTGAGAAACAGATGTGGAATCTGTAAACACTCTATAAATCTGTTATGGCAGATAACCATGGATGACGACTTAACCTATCCAAACGTAATTGCGGTCAAAAATTATGCTTTTTAGTCTTGATTATTATTACTATTAGAATAGTAAAATATTGCTTAATCTATAAAAATATTAGTTTTCTTGAACGACCTTTAATAAATTCAAATTATGAATAATAAAAGCTCCTATGGCAAACACCATTATGTATTTACCCATCGTAGATATTCATATTCTATGTATTCTTTAGAAAAAGCACAGATAGTGTCCAAGCATCAGCTCACAACACGTCGGACGTTCATGCTTTACGTTGTTCGCAGGTGCCATGCTACAAAGTATAATTTCACATGCTTGAATCATTTATGGGTCAGGGATATCATTTACTGTTTTACTCATCCTATGCTCTACCGAACATTACAAGCATTGCTGTAGCTGCATTGAATGCCCATGTAATTATTATGTCAAATACAAACCAAAGGATACGTTCCACTGTTACAGATGTAGGATTTACCACCCAGTCACAATAGAATCACATATGAATGTCAATGATCCTACAACACAACCACAAGTAGAGCAGAAATTGCTTGACCTTCCGGAGTATCCGAGTTTTTGAGGCTGCTTGTGAGGTTCGTGTTACTTAATCTTTTTTTTTGTGTAGTGATATGTAGATGATTGTGTGTCATTTTGTTCTTATTCTTTTGCATATTGCATTTTCTGTCCTTCTTCGATATGCGGCTCCAGTGGTTCTATGGATGATTACCAGGTCAGCGTGAAATCAGTCACGTCACACATACTGGTCCGACATGTGACAATTTGGTCTACTGGTATATCTGGTTTTATACTAGATGGCTTACTTCAGTTGTACCGCCCTACTGCTATTAAGTCATTACCATGGTTACTTGTATTTTTTTATACCTCAAGTTCTTTTGTCATTCATTGTCAGTTTATTCTGATTGGACGATTATTTTAATTCAAACATGTCAATCATATGGTGTGGTTGTTAACACATTATTTAAATTCGCTGATTCTGAAGGTTTCCTCACAATAAAAGCTGCTAACAGTAAATCAAGATGCATCTGATGTTCTATTCTATGTTTATATTCTATGTTTACTATTAAGATGTCGATAGTACTCTCAAGCATGGAGATATTTCCATTCGACGATGAAGAATTGTCAGTGTTATTTTCATTTCATTGTGTTAACTTATATGCAAGAAATAGTTCATCGTTTGTGAGCTTGGGCATTAGTGAAACTGATATTTCAAGATTGAAACGGAAAGAACGACGGATTACTTGGGTGAAAATATAATATAATATATAGCTTTCATAAGGAACTTTTCATTTACAAGAACAACATCTACACGGACAGTTAGATAACTGATTGTGATACTAGATGATGACGTGGTCTCCATACATCTGAGATGTAGTTATGATCAATATACTTATTGTTTAATGTCATTTTTATTCATTGTTATAATCTAAATGTAATAAATGGTTCCATCGTTATTGAACATAGACTTTAGAGAAGTAAATATTTCAAGATTGAAACGGAAAGAAGATCGACCAATTATTTGAATGGAAAAATTGCGAATTGTTATGCTTGTTGTTTAATGTTATTTTGATTTCATTACTTTAATTTAAATGTAAGAAGTGATTCATCGTTTTTTTACCTTTGAGCAGATGTTGCAACATTGACACGGAAAGACGGTCACTGGTTTTGTTACTAGATGGTCAATTGATCTTTATTCACTTGTGATGGCATTGTGACATTGCACATTTGTTGTTTATGATTAACTGAAGAAGAAGATTGTTAGTTGATGGAAGATAAACATTTAGGTGGAATTCTTAGTAGCATGACGTTAGCCTATGTATTGCATTCACAAATTGTAAAAAAATGAATTCGATGTTGTACATTGTTTCTAATCATTTACACATGTACAGGTTGTTGTGTTTATATCTTTAATTTTATTTTGGCGTGCTGCTTTCGCTTTGTAAACAAAAATATTCTCTAAATAGCACAATTAGTTTAAGCACATTTGCGATGTCCCATCGGTGTTTTCAAGTGTATTTTACTATCTGATCGGATAAGCCATTAATTCAAGTGATAAAAATAGAAATTAATAATGTTTTCTTTGGATCTGAATGGAATCTTTGTCTTAACTATGTTTAAAAAGTTATATTTTCTTAAATAGGGCAGTCCTCCACAAACGGCGTTTATGCTGATCCGTTAACTTCGTAACACCCCCTTGAAAAAGCACATGTTGTTGCGTCAACGTATGCACCGCTTACAAACAACATACAGGACCGTGGTGAATACAAACATGAAATTCTCGAATTATTTCTTGACACATTTTGTTCCGGAAAAATACTTAAGACAACTATCTATCGACTTTGAACTTTGACGATTGTATTTTGTCGTCTTCTGATGACGAAGTTTACAAGGAACGCCGATGACATAGCCCCAGCTGGTTTCTGATTTATTTTACGATTTTGTGAGCATTTCACTTGTTTTTAGCTAAATGCAAAATGCCATTAAATTGGAAAATATCAGTAGCTTAATTACATCACCGTCTAGTTATACATAAAAGATAAACTACTATAAACATAAAAGTTAGTGGATTGTGTTATCACTTGCAATTTCATTACTGCCTTCCACCTTAAAATATAAGTTATATTTTCTTACTAGAATCCAAATAAGTCATGGAAGCCATAGTTTGTATAACGTTTTAACATAGGTAACATTATTTTTGTTTAACTTAGTCATTACTGTTTCTCTAAATCATTGTAGAATGCGACCTTTTTTTCGGGAGGGGGATCGGAACAGCCAAATTCTTACGTTGCACTTGTCTAAATTTTACACATACAATACAATGAAAGTAGAATTATGTATTATCTTTGCTTTTCTTGATGTATTTTAATATTGTACTTGTCTTATATCATTAAATGAAATTTACCAATTACTGTCTTTATTAATATCCTGGTCGTGACCGTATGGCAGTTGGATTTATAGCTATACAATCAGTTCGAATCCTACTCAAGCGAGTTTTACTCAATAGAACATTATGTGAAAACTTTATCAGTGACTTGTGGCAGGTCGTTTGTTTTCTCCGAGTAGTCTGGTGTCCTCCACCAATAAAACTGACCGCCATGATATAGCTGAAATGTTGTGGAAAGTGGCGTTAAACACCATAACCCTAATTTATACCCCAATCCCTATATTGTCAGACTCTATAAAGTGGCTCTGATCTTCATTAACGCACGTTTTTAATTTTTGTAAAATTGAAATCATTACACATCGAAACAAAGCTAAGGTAGAAAAATATAAATATCTAATTTATTGCGCACGGTGTCTTTCTGGAATAATCTTCATCTGGTATGCTCATGATTAAAAAATTGAAAAGTCAAATAAAGTTAAAGTCTTTGTGAGGAAGTAAACCAACATACATACACAGGAAAGACACAATCAACTAAGGTCAAACACAGGATAGACACAATCAACTAAGGTCAAACACAGGATAGACACAATCAACTAAGGTCAAACACAGGATAGACACAATCAACTAAGGTCAAACACAGGATAGACACATTCAACTAAGGTCAAACACATGATAGACACAATCAACTAAGGTCAAACACAGGATAGACACAATCAACTAAGGTCAAACACAGGATAGACACAATCAACTAAGGTCAAACACAGGATAGACACAATCAACTAAGGTCAAACACAGGATAGACACAATCAACTAAGGTCAAACACAGGATAGACACAATCAACTAAGGTCAAACACAGGATAGACACAATCAACTAAGGTCAAACACAGGATAGACACAATCAACTAAGGTCAAACACAGGATAGACACAATCAACTAAGGTCAAACACAGGATAGACACAATCAACTAAGGTCAAACACAG
>MJUT01055631.1:810808-828190 GCA_002080005.1 Gigantidas platifrons | reverse complement strand
CAATGTGGTCCTGCATTATATACCGTTTTCACACAATAAATTATAAAACTATAAAATCAATATAAAAACAGTGTTATACAATAGATAATGAGTATATTTAAATTGAAATATTCATTTAAATATTTGGTCTTAAATATTTCTAAAGATGTATTTTCTCTCATTTCATTTGACATATTATTCCAAAAGATTGCATGACGATATAACAAAAGAACGTCTATAATATTCTGTTTTGGCTTTTGGTACAAGAAGTAAATTGTTAACACTTTGTCTAGTTATTCTTGAACTTACTTGACTAACATACTGAAAAACATTCAAATACTCTGGTGTTAAGTTGTTCAACACTTTATAAGTTAAAACACATTTTCTATAAACAAAATAGTCATTTATAGGCATGCATTTCAAATTTTGAAAAAGGATAGACGACAGTGTCGTAATTTCACTAACATTTAAAATTATACGAGCTGCGAGGTAACATTATTTTCGTTTAGTTTAGTCATTGCTGTTTCTATAATTCATTGTAGAATGCGACTTTGTTGATTCGGGGTGGGGATCGGAACAGCCAAATTCTTACATTACATTTGTAAAGTCTCCCCATGTTAAAATGAGCATAAAACATGCCATTGGAGAATTTCTGAAATCTACAATACAATGAAAGTAGAATTATGTATTATCTTTGCTTTTTTTGATGTATTATAATATTGTACTTGTCTTATGTCATTAAATGTAATTTATGAATTAAAGTCTTTATTAATGTCGCTGTTGTGACCGTATGGCAGCTGGATTTATAGCTATGCAATCAGTTCGAATCCCACTCAAGCGAGGTATACTCAATACAACATTATGTGAAATCTTTATCAGTGACCTGTAGCAGGTTGTTTGTTTTCTCCGAGTACTCTGGTTTCCTCCGCCAATAAAACTGACCGCCATGATATAGCTGCAATGTTGTGGAAAGTGGCGTTAAACACCATAACCCTAATTTATAATCCCATCCCTATATTGTCACACTGTATAAAAGTGGCTCTGATCTTCATTTACGCACGTTTTCAATTTTTGTAAAATTGAAATTATTACACATCGAAACAAAACTAAGCTAGAAAAACGTAGATATCTAATGTATTGCGCACGGTGCCTTTCTGAAATCATCTTCATCGGGTACGCTCATGATTAAAAGATTTAAAAGCCAAATAAATGTAAAATCTTTGTCAGCAGGTTAAGCAAATGGCTTCAACAGGATAGATACAATCAACTAAGGACATCGCTGCCTGGGGGACTTTATTTTCGTTAATAATTACATGTTTTATGAACTGTAAAATTCAATGATAAAGATATCTCATAAGCGATGTCAGAGCTGAAATGCTAACCATTGGGGGCTAGTCCACCAGCAGAGATATTGACCAAGTGATATCTGATATAGTGAGCATACACGCTTTGTCAGCAGTAAGATGTTTCTATTTTATATAGATTTAACAAGTCAGCATGTCCTCAAGATTAGATAACTATGTCCTCCAGATTAGATAACTGAATTGTATAGGTCATCAATCTGTCATATTTCCTTGAAACTGTGAAATATTTATTTTTATATTTGAAAGTAAAAATAAAATATGGATCAAAAGGATCTTACAATAATAAGAAAACAATCACATGAAATTTACCATACGGGCTGACAAGGCAACAGAAGTGAAATATAAAATCAAAAGAAATTCGAAATAAGCAAATAAAAACTTAGATATCATATCTAGTGCACATGACGCGTTTCTGGAATAACCTTCATCAGGTATGCTCAAATTCGAAAGATTGGAAAGCCAAATAATTCGAAGTGTTGGGAGCAATAAAGCCAAAGGGCCCGAACAGGATCGCTATAATAGGCTAATCTTAGAGCAAACTGAAAGTGCAGTCCAGAGATACTGAAAGCAATGGGCACACAAGACGAAGTTACCAAGCAAACAAAGCAAAACACAACACAGAAAACTAAAAAAGATAAACAACAATAACCCCACCAAACACCGGGGGTGAAGGCAGATGCGTGCGACGATAAGTAGTTCCTGTCTCTTATAAGACACACGCCATGTTCTTGAAGTAGTCAAGACGTGTTGGACACCGCAATACGCACACAAGCACAAATAACAAATAAGACATCAGCCATCCTACAAATAACTTGGGGTACAAACGCCTTTTTTATATCTGAAATCGTAACAGCGAGGAATTAAAGAACGTAAATACATATAAGTCATGAATGGGGAAAGGATCTAATTGTAATAACGACAACGAAACATATTCGTAGTCATTGGTGACTCAGATATTCCGTAACGGTTGACCAAGTCATGGTGGCGACCGTAAAATATTCGAAGTTATGACTTCAACTTAGATTCAAGAAACCCTATGTTTCAGTAGCTTGCTTGATAGCAGTAATCCTCTATCAAGGAAATCATAATAAGAACCACAAGCTATGTTATATCGGATCAACTGAGAGATATATACTCCATAGGCAGGTGCTACTGGAATTGTGCTACATATTAATGGGAAGTTCACAATGGGAAACTTGAAATAATCTCTGTTCGTTTATGTTTCAACATTAAATTTCAAATTAGCCTTACACACATTAATGGAATAGTACAGTCAGTTGAGCACCTGTTTTAATTCAATACATTATGACTTTTTAATCGTAAAAAAACGAATTATTAAAATAAAACCACCTTTATTAATATGCATAAATATTTACAAAGGTAAAAAGTTAAAATCTGGCACGTTATGTTCCTATGGTGAGGTAAATTTAGGAAATTAATCAGTTTAAGTCTGACACATCTAAACTAATTCGTTCGGTTATAATATAACAACTATATTAGACTCTATGACGCAGGCTTTCTTTGTTACTTTGTTATAAAAATAGACTCTGGTCTTTCACGAAAACCATTATTGTTGTGAATGATTTGTCTGTTTAATTGATATTAAATCGGTTATAAGTGTTTGTCATAATGCTATTAAATAAATAGATTCTACCTTCTTGACTAGTAATCAGTTAACTACGAGTATTCACTAATTATGTTATGTATATTTCTTTTCGTTTGAAAATGAGTTTTTCTGTGACTATATATGTAATATATAAATAAAATTGGGTAACCTGTTTGGATAGTATGCATATTCCAGGTTTTAATTAGTAACAGGTATATCTTTGCACGAGAAAAGTTTTGGCGGTAATTAGGGGGGGGTATTTTAATTGATATATAAAGGCTTGTTTGAATAATTTCATTATCGGAGGTGCCCACAGTAACTACGATCCGGAAGTTAGTATATTTTTTCGCTGCAGAGTTGATTCTTAATTAATACATTGTCATGTTTGTAAGTATTAAATGTACTGTAAAATATTTGTCGAATTAAATTTGTTTCGCAAGAAAAAAGAAGAGAAGTAACTGCGAGCAACCAAACCTAATTTATGTGTTGTCTTTTCTTTTTTTTTGTTGCTCATATGAATTAGACAGGAAGTAATTTAAATTCAGCCGAGCTAGCGAGTGAGAATTTAATGTACTGTATATGTTGTCATTCATTTTTGTGGTGGGGTGTAGTATTTTCAGCAGCTCCGGAAGGGTAAGCAGGTCTTGCTCCACATGTGGCATCCATTGTGGTACTCCTGTGGCAAACCTTGGTATAAGCAAACGTTAGTGAAAACCGAAGATACCATCATGTATGTGGACTGGTCTGACAATGCACAAATCTGTCCTTTTCCCTTTGGCCATTGTGTGTCTGTGCATTCGATTTATGGCTTCCGGTTACCTTTTGGAACCTTCAAACTTATATGTATATATGCACCTTATAATATATGCTAAAATTACAGACATGATATTGGTGCAAGTTCTCGTATGGTATGAACTGCTCCGTTGCATTTCAACGTTAACTTTCAAATTAGCCTTATAAACAATAAAATGTCAATCTGACGTCACACACATTCATTTCAATTCATTTTTTGTTTCATGATATTTCTCCTTTTTCCCTGTTTGCATTAATTCATGACTCGTTTGTTTACCTCTTGTTCCTAATGCTATGTTGTACAATGTATATGTTTTGCTGTCATTATATATTACGTGTATTGTACATGTAAGGCGAGGACTAAATATAAGCTGCAATAACTTGTGCCCGAACCTATTTCTTAATTTATCGCAAAAAATATCATTACATAAAAACAAATTCAGTATTGGTTAAAAAAAACCAGCATTAAAACAAGCTTATATGACCAAAAAAAACTATTTTTCTTTTCTTTATTGTTATTGTCAATTTTTTTTTCTCTTTTATTTTTTTTTTTTTTTTTTTTTTTTTGGATGGTGACATGTCTTTGGGCCCATCATATGGTGTTTACATTTCTCAGTTGGTTCTCTTTGCACGTATTTGTGATAATCATTCTGACGTTATCTAGACATTTGAAATAATGTTTCTGACTTCACTGACCGTAATATCGTGAATCACTGTTACACAAATGGCATCGTTTCAGGAAATAAAAACTTCCAATGAACTGTATTATAATGTAAAGATATTGTATATATATATCCATTCAATTTTGCGTACATATATCTGATTAAAAATGGTATTTCACGTCCGTGTTTATATGGCGACGTACTTGACAAAGCTCAAAAGTTCAAATCTGACACAGGGTATAACACGTCCATGTTTCTATGGTGAAGTAAATTTACAAGAGTTCAAATCTGACATATCTTAAATACATTTTTGTTGAAAAATTAATTCGTGAGGTTATGATATAGCAACTATTTTTGACTCCATGACGCAGGGTTTCTTTGTTAGTAATATAGAAAATCTTCTGTAACAATCACTATGAAGTAAATAAGCACATTTATATATCACCCCTAGGTCTGGTTCGCGCCTTGACCTACATCTCGAAAAATGACAATGAGGACATGTCAAGAACAAACGAAACGACAAAAGAGATTATTTCAATCTACCCATTGTCAAATTTTCATTTATATGCAACACAATTCTAGTTCCACATGGGTTCCTAATGGTTCCGTTGAAGTCATCACTTCGACAGTTTTACGATCGCCTTCATGACTTGGTTAACGGCTACGGAATATCCATTCTCCATTTTGAAATGCATGTTTTTGATTTGTTCCAACTGTCATACAATTAGTTTTACTACAATTTATAAACATATTATTATCCTTGCACCATAATTCAATTCTATTCAAGTCTTCTTGGACTTTAGTTTGTATAGCTTAAATATTTTTCCCAGAAATGTGTATTGTAGAATCATCAGCATGCATATCAGTGTTGCAATTTGAAATACTTAAAGGCAGATCATTTAGATATAAAATAAACAATAATGGTCCAAGTATTGAGACTTGAGGTACTCTATATTTTACTGGACATTTATTAGAAAGAGCATTTCCAATGTGTACTTGTTGTGTTCTATTTGTCATATAAGAATTAAAAAGACCCAAAGCTTTTTTATTGAATCCATATATTTCAAGCTTTTTAGCCATGCTATCATGGTCAACAACATCAAAGGCCTTTCTTAGATCTAAGAGTATAACTACATTAACATTTCCATTATTCATTTCCTCTATCCATGTATCTATTATGTTGACTAAAGCAGTTTGACAGGAATGTTTGATCTAAAACCAGATTGGGCATCATGTAGAAGATTGTATTTTGCCAAGTACTGATACATATGTCTTGAGATATCTTTTTCAATTACTTTGGATATAACGGGTAGTACAGATATATGTCTGTAATTTTTAGGGAGACCTTTTCCCCCTGACTTAAAAATTGGAGACACTTTTGCATTTTTTAATATATTTGGATAAATACCACTGTCTATTATTCTGTTGAATATATAAGTTAAGGGAGACACAATAAATGGGGCACTGACTTTCAGAATCTTACGTCTAATGTTTTCAATTCCAGTTGATTTTAACACATAAAAGGTAGTATAACTATCTCGAGATAAATTTATAACTTTATTTAGAATCACATTTAGAATACATTTAGCAGGATATTTTCATTGACCTCATAAGACTAAATTAAGAAGAAAAAAGAGGAAGAAAAGAAAAGGCGACAACACATCTTAATTAAAATCGATTGCTAGAGTTAAGAATATGATCAAAACCGATTTTCAGGAAATACCCGAAACTTTAACACATCGTTAACACTTCCTGAGGATCACAAGACCAAATCGACGGCAAATGATTTATGAATTCTAACATGACTTCCTTCATTCGCTTTGTATACAAACGAGGGATTTATCGATAGTATAATCTAATTCGCGCATGCGCCGGTGAATGTGACTGACATTTCCATTGGTAGAATAAATCGTGTGCGACATTTTTCGCAAACGTAAATATAAATTACCGTCTTCCAATCAATGTCTACTACCGTATTTGTACTCTTAGACATATCAGAATCGAAATAAATCATGGCAGCCAGAATGTGTTTTGAGTTTTAACATGGATTGGTGGATATTAGTAAATTGTATCTCTCGCTTCTGGCTGGGGATAAAATACTAATATCCGCCAACAGATGTTAAAACGGGGTTAGGTCATTATTCCGACAGCCCATTATTCCGACAGCACATTGCTCCGACTGCCCATTATTCCGACAGCCCATTGCTCCGACAGCCCATTTCTCCGACAACCCATTATTCCGTCAAAAATGGTCAAAAGTAGTATAATTTTCATAAAACCTGTTGTTTTTCTTCTATACCTAACGGAAGACTGACTTTAATCTTTATACTCACTGAGTGGATTGTTTCTGTATTAAACTAAAGGGTAAATATGGGGTCAAAGTCAAATGTCATGGTGCTAGCAGATTCCTTACATCATGACGACATGAGAAATCTCAGTACCAATTTCGGATGTTCTAACACTTCTACATTTTGGATTTAATCATCAACATTTTACACCGCCACCGTTACGCGAGACGACACAAAAATGATTGGAGGGAGGGGGGGTTTATTTCTTGCCCTGATTTTTACCGGAAAAAAATATGTCCGGACGAAAATCCCAGCCCCCGCCCCTAGCCTTCTCCCATCCAAAAAATATCAAATCGTCCGTGCCTATAAATTGCATGAAATTTTAATATTATTTTGAAATTTTGAAATAAATAAAACGAAAATGGAAAATGAATTATAATTTGAAGGTAAAAATGTGGGAAGGGAGCAAATTCGTGTCTGAAAATAAAATCTATTTGGCCTAAAAATCACACTTGAGTTCTCGATCATGCAACAAACAAAGTAGCCAATTTCAGTTCAGAGATTTTTAATAGCAAATTATTATTTACCATAAATGTAAACCTTCACCTCCACTACTGCCGAGTGACCATTTTGAATATCTGTTTACCACCAATGCAGTAAAGGACATGAATCATGTACTGGAAGGTATATGTCACGCTTGGTTTTGATTCCTCAAGCCATTTTTCAGAAAAAGGAAAAAACATTCGAAATTAAGCCATGGATTTGTGGATTGAGTTCTATTTTATATTGTCGGAAAAATGGGCCGTCGGAGTAATGGGCTGTCGGAATAATAGGTCGTCGGAATAATGGGCTGTCTGAGTAACGGGCTGTCGGAGCAATGGTACGCACCCGTTAAAACTCCCAACACATTCTGGCTTCCATGATTTATTTCTTAAATAAAAGTAATTTTGTCATTGAGGGAGCATTGTGGAGATTATTCATGAAACGCGCCGCATCCACAAAATTTGATATCTCCGTTTCATTCTTGTCAGTGGATCCTGAATCCTTAAATTATCATTACAATTACGGTTCTTCTTTTTTCTTCTTCTTCTTCTTCTTCTTCTTCTTCTTCTTCTTCTTCTTTAGAAATGTCAAACATATTTCATAAGACAAGAGCGGATAACCAGAAACATGCATCTCATAGATTTGAATTATTACTTAATTTGTTTTATTGTCAACAATATATAATAATAATTAGAAAAAATGAAATATAGTCATTAGCCCTGGCTCATTATAACACAGCAATGTATAACATTTCATTATCATCATCAATTAATCCAAACAAACAGGACCGTCGTGGTCGGCCTTGCATGGTTGTTGGATTTACAACTACCTGTATAATCAGTATGTATCACCACTAAAGTTGTGAGTTCGCAACCCACTAATGGCGAGGTGTACTCGATACAACATTATGTGATAAGGTTTTTCAGTGACTTGTGACAGGCCGATGGTTTTCTCCGGGTACTCTGATATCCCTTACTAATAACACTGACCACCACAATATAATAATAACTGATATATTGTTGAAAGTGGCGTTAAGCGTGTTTCTGGCACAACCTTTATTAGGTACACACAAAGTCTTTTAAATTACAAAAGACTTTGGGAGCAAGAAAATCAAATGGCCTAAACGGGATAGCCAAAATCGTCTAAGGTCATCTATGTCTGAGGGAGGAAAACCTTAGTTTTAATCAAATATAAATAACACACGAAGTCATACAAATTATTAAAGGCATACAGGCTGTCAGAATTGAATTTTTTGTTTTTTTTATTAAAAGTTGCCAATATTCGATGTTTTATACTAATTGCAGTTGCATTTTTTTAATATCATACGTAAATAGCCTAGAACGAAGGAAATACGTCGCTGTTTGGTTTTCTTCCATCTAGTCAAGACTCCAATGTTTACCCGCACAATATTCATATATTCATATAACTCGAATAATTCAGCCCCTCTATCCGATATCGCTACTCGAGGGCTTGAGCTCTCCTTGTGATAAAAACGCGTCAGCTGCTCTCTGAAAGAGAGAGCCAATCAGCAATGATTATTTGCCGAGTATGCGCAAGGCGGTTCTTTCATTTTCCGGTAATGTTTACAAACAACAAGAAATTGAGATCGACACAGCGCTTAGTGGGATTGATTCAAAATATGACTTTACATTTGAAGAAAAACAGCTCATTGCCATCAAATCCATTATGGACAGTAACACGGTCACCAATCTCTCCAACTCATTAGAATGACATGCTAGCGGTAAAAGTTATCGGATTTCCGGATATGCATTGGAGGGATCTTTTCACGTCTACAAGGAGGTAATTTCACATTATTATCTTGTATTGAAGCACTTTTTACAAAAAGGGCTATATAATTCGACGCAATTTAAAAATTCCTAATGCCAGAGTAAGCCGTTTCGTTGTCTGATGTGCCGTAATGACGCTAGAATCTTTCTCCTGCGTGTTTTGTCCATCAAAAGAGTACGATCGTGTAACTGATTGACTGAAGTACAGTCTACAAGCAATTGTGGTGTATGTCAAGTATCTTTTTATGTTCCAAAATGATTATAAAAGACTTGACCACAGTGTAATTTGTAGCATTGACTATTGATTGTTGTATGTCAATCGAAAATTCAAATGATATGAGTTATCGGGATCAGAAATGAGTTAGCGGTATCAGATATGAGTTAAATAGTATTCATAATCGATGAGAATCCCAATCAATGTTTTGCTCGTACAACTTTTCGTATTTTTATTGCTCTAGTAAGTTAGTATTAGCATATGCAGTTTTACTATTTAAAGCAGGTTTGACAGTAGTTGTAATATTTAAGATACATTTTGTCATTTTTAAAAACCACCACCTCCGCCGCCTCCGCCACCGCCTGAACATCCGCCGCCGCCACGCCTGAACATCCACCGGAAAAAGCGCTGCTGCCACCACCACCGCCAGAATAACTACTGCCACCACTACAGTAACCTCTACTACTACTGGTACTACTGGTATAACCACGGGATGCAGAACTACGACCAGTGCTACTGGATCCACTCATATATATAGTACTTATATATGGTTTACTGTGTGGAACATATTTTTGCAAACTTTCGTCATATCGAACATTAATAACCTCTGGTTTATATTTAACGTCTACATCGGTTGACGTTTCTCCTCGACTATTTGCATTCCTGAACGTACTCCTGTAACAACTCGCTATTCTTGAACGACGTACGTAAACGAATATAATAATTGCCACTAGAAAAAGACATCCAAAACAAATTCCTGCTATTGCACCGGCGCTTAAAGATTTATCAGAACAATGTCCGGCTGCAAATATCTGCCTGAAATTAAAAATATAGTACAGTTTGTAATTAGCGTAATGTGCAGGGTTATGATTTGTGGTGTTTTCAACAATATTTCTACTATTTCGTGGCGATTAGTTTTATTGGTGGAGGAAACCGGAGTACTCAAAGAATACCACCGATCTGTCAGAAGTCACTGACAAACTTTATCACATAATGTTGTATCAAGTACACCTCGCCATGGACGGGATTCGAACTCACAACGTTAGTGGTGATAGGTACTGATTGCACAGTAACCTCACCTACCACACCCTCACGGCCACGAAGGCCCCGTAATTTGCAGATGATCTGAATAATTAAGAATGACAATTTCTGTTCATTTTTGTCATCTCTGTGTAACAGATGACCTTCAACTCAATCGAGTTGAGGACTTTTGCAGGTATTCTTGTACTGTGATGTTTGAAATGTAAAACTCAAAATATGATGAAACTACATTTCTATGGAAAAAAGGGGGGAGGGGGTGAACACAATTTTATAGTTGTTAAATTAAGGTATGTTGAGAACAATGAGGTACATCTGGTAAATTGATATTTATAATACATGTATATCAATAGACCTTTTATAATACATGTATATCAATAGACCTTTTATAATACATGTATATCAATAGACCTTGTATAATACATGTATATCAATAGACCTTTTATAACACATGTATGTCAATAGACCTTTTATAATACATGTATGTCAATAGACCTTTTATAATACATGTATATCAATAGACCGTTTTCGCACACTCACGATATGATTCTACAATTATTCGTTTATACAACTTTTTACAAGAGTTATTTCCTGCCTGGTGAGCACACTGGTACCCGATCTAGCAAAAAGCAATGGAAAATTTAATGAATGTGTGTATAATTCCCCATGATTTGTAGATATGTGAACCTAGTAAACAATCAAAGGATAAATCTTCAGAAAATATATAAGTCACAAGTTGTTTCAACATTAAATATTGAACGAGTTATGGTGAAAATATATGTTATTATCATATGAACTTCACATGAAAACGGACACGCTTGTCCTCCTTAAAGGGAAATAACTCATCTAAAACGTATAATTTTAGAATCAAAATCGGGAATATGAATATCGTCTATATGTAGTGTAATATTGAAAAAAAAATAGTTACAGATTGTGAACGTATAAAACAGATTTGTGTAATCCGAATAAACAAAATTTTATTCAAAGTGCGTCGTTCAGCTATTCATCAATTTGAATGAGTTGAGTCCTATTAATCTAGGATGTAAAATTTACATAACACACACAAATAATCACTCCAGCTGACGCTATCAAATTACAACTCATTTCTCACTGTGGGTCACCTTTATTAAATGAAAATTTAAATGATTTGATTTTTGGTGTTTAACGGCACTTTCAACAATATTTCAGCTATATCATGGCGACAAGTTTTAGTGGTGGAGGAAGCCGGAGTACCCGGAGAGAACCACCGACCATGGGCAAGCAACTGGTAAACTTTATCACATGCGGCTGCGAGTCGAGTGCACCCTTTTTGTAATTTACAAAGCCGGGCACGAACCCACGCCGTAATGGTGATAGGCTTGCATGAGTTGTTAAATCCAGCGACCTAATAACTCATTGAGCCACCCAGGCCCCTAAAATTTAAATGATAAGTTGATATAATCAAAGATGAGAAAAACAAATGTTTTCCAATAATAAGGAATATAAATACAATTTGTGTACAGAATAAATAAAAGAATTGTGATGTTTAGTTTTGTCTTTTGCAGTAAAAAATATATCGGAGATTCGTGTTTAATTATTTTTCGGGGTCAAATGAATTAACACTGATGTGTTTTAAACAATGTATTCGTATCTACTGGTTTTTGTCATAGAAACGTGTCGTGCGCACTAAATTAGATATCTACGTTTTCATTGGTCAGTAATTTCTGACGATGTCAACCATGTGCAATCATGATTATAAACATACTGCCTTTAGTTGAGGATGCTACGATAGATTACCACGAGAAGAAAAAATATCACCCGAGACGAAGTCGAGGGTGATATTTCTTCTGAGTGTGGTAATCTACCGTAACACCCTCAACCAAGTGCAGTATGTTTTATATTATACTGAATGCCCTTCGGAGTGTGGTATTGCGGGATGTGGTATATCCTTGCAATACCACCCTCTGCTTTTGGTGGACGGGGTTAAGAAAAGTTAGAGAAAAATACCACATCTACATTTACCAATGAAATTGCCGAATTATCAGAGGAATTTGCATAACGTATAATATATGACTATACCATTCCTTTTTCCCAAACACTATCATGGTTATTATACTTACTGGTATCTTGTCAACATTAGGTCAAGTGCCCCACTATAATCACCACGTGATAAAACTGGCTTTACTTCGTTATATACAGTTTCTATGCAATCCAGAGTTAAAATATTATAAGCATACGGACCGGCCGCAGTATAGACCTAAAATAATAATTAAAAATAGTGAAATATGTGCAGTGTATACAACAGAGTTTTAAAAAAGTTACAAGTTACGGACTGGCCGCAGAATAGACATATAATAACAAAAAGATGAAATGTGTATGTAGTCTGCATTGCATACATTAGAAATAGTCAAATTAACACACACGTTTTGTTTGTCTTGTCCTTGATATATTAAATTATAATTTAATTTGATGTGAATACTGCAATCTGATTGGCTGGTCTGCCTGGAGCAACATTGGTTATACATGATAACCTGGGTTGGTATTGTGACATCACCAATGTGTTCATCCGCCAACGACAAATTCAAATAATCACATGCAATAATCGTAATTAAAATCGACGAATCATGAAATTTTGTTGTAAAAATTAAATTATAAGGAATATTTGAAATTGTTGAACAGGTTATACTTACATAACCTGGTTTGGGTCAGTTTACTCTTTTCATAAACCGCTTCGCGGTTTATTAAGCGTAAACTGACCCAAACCAGGTTATATTGTATAACCTGTTCAACAATTTCAAATATTCCTTAAATACAAAAATGGCGTCTTGAAATTTTAATTAAATGCAAAATGTAAAGCAACCACACTGTGTGAATAAGAATAGTCACATCCACTACCAAACATATGTGCCTGTCCCAAGCCTGGACCTAGATTTCCTACGTCATATGTCGTGGTATTTTTATGCTCAACGATTTGGTGTGAGATGTTATTGTTCGTTTTGTTACTACTGGTGGGTCAATTGACCATCACGGTTTGTTTTTATAATAAGAAATATTATACACACACGAACCTGTCTATTTCTATTAGAAATAAAAATAACAACATTATTCCCACATTTCTGAAAACTCCATGTCTTCCGCAGATAATCTCCATATTGTCTGGCTTCTGTCCTGGCTGATCTGTAAGGTGAAAATTGCAATTATCAACGTGATATCTCATCGTAACTGACTCTTGAGATGAAGTATCAAAATTGGGCACAACAAATCACAACGTAATGCTATTCACATTGTCGGTGTTGGTCCGAAGGCCCGATAGTCCGAAAGCCCAAAAGGCACGTCATTTTTGCTTCAAGCTACAATTATCAACACAGCCGTTGATTATTTAAACAAACAATCAATATCTTAAGACATTTAGGAAATCGTCATTAAGTTAACTTTTTTCAGATGTGGTCACATTGTCTGATGCTCATTTTTTTTAAATCTATAATTAAAACCCGTTAAATCCACGTAGAATGTATACATGTTATAGTTTTCCATATTGACAAGGAGGCAGAAAAAGAATGAAAAATCTCCATCTCTAGTCATGTATTTCTTTTATATGCAAGAATTAATTTTAATATAATCATTTAATATATATTTTTAATTTGGAAATATACGTACACATTTTATGACGTCAGTCCAAAAGTAAATATTTTGGTATGGGTAGAAAATGTTGTATATGTATAACCAATATCGTAGGTTCGTCTTTACCTCCAGTTGTTTGTAGAATAGCTTATGTCTTATTTACGTTATTTGTGTTTGTTTACGCTTAGTGGTGTCTAAGACATATACAATAATTGTGTTATGTTTTTGTTTTGTTTTTCTTCATCTATTGTAAACAGTGTTGCCAGTTTCTCTGGATTGTGATTTTTTTATTCTCTAACGTTTATTTAAATGCGCCCACCAAGAGAAGAAAACGAGCTTACCCTGAAGATAAAACCATCCCTGATATTAATGCGACTGAAATATTAAAGCCATCGTCTTTATTGCACTCGGAACATCCACATTTCCCTGAGGAAGCTATTTCCACAATCTTGCTATCTAGTATATCAGCTACAATATAAATCATTTTGTAACAATCTTATGGATACTTTTACAGTAGAATTGTTTCATTATATTACTATTGTCTAACCTTTTAAGATTAATTCAAGTTTTTGAACTGAACTTGTTCATTTTAAACCTCGACATTTTTGTAATTATTTTTTATTCAATATTTCTTAAATGATTTTAATATTAACATATTTTTTAGTAATGATTTGTTCTCTAATATTTTTAAATTTTGATTTATTTAACAGTTTTTTTTATATCTGCTGTTGTATTCCATATCTATATAAATAATTTCGTTTCTAATGGGATTCATTCTTTTATTGTAAATCCGCATGCCAACATGATATTTTGTTTTTAATTTGTTTTTTTTTTTAATATAATCAATATGGACGGCATAAACATCTATAATGAAGAGTGGGGTCAAAATGTCAGCAAAAAAATAAGAAGAAAAATTGAATAATTGAAATTTGCATCCATTAAACACTAAAAATAAACTAAGATACCAAGACGTGAGAAACACAAATCATAAATCAATACAGGAAGAAAAAACACGAAACCAAAATAAACAAAAAATATAAACAAAGGCAAACAGAAATCAATGGTAGCTAATACACAAATCATACTGACCTTGTTCAACAGATATAATATTAGAAGGATCGCATATCCAGGATGTTCTACAGTTTCTTCCACACTTTCCAAGATCTATTTGTGGGTTGGGATAATGCTCTTTTCTCCACAAAGATGGAACGTTGTTGTCAATAGAACATGTGGTATTTATTGTAGATATGTGTATAATGTCTCCAATCATAAGAATTAAAATCAATAGACCGTATTCAGCTACAAACCGACACATATTGGACGATTGTGTCTTGTGTCTTTACCTTTTTTAAGATGCATTCTCAATTTTGTGTTGTTTATATTTATATAAAAATAAACCAATACGTAAAAGATCACTGAACCCATTCATTAGTAATGGAAAAATAACACACAAATACAGGTAAAAATGGAATATTACCTTATTTTTTATTGTTGGCATAGGGTCAAAATATGAACTGGTATATTTCCGATACCGATACCCTACTTCTTACTGTTTAGTTACCGAACTGTGACAATCAAGGCTATCAGGTATCTCATTTTTGGGATAGGTTATAATACAAATGTATGTATATGTAAACATACGCTTCGACCAGAGTTAATTGCCACTTTGATTTATTACATGAATATCTTTTGGTGAAGGTTAACTTTTCTTAAATGTGATTGCTGTAAAGAATGTCGGCAGGGGCGGATCCAGAGGGGGCGCACCCGGCGCCCCCCCCCCCCCTAAAATTGGAAAAAATATGATTTTTTTGCGTAAAATCGTTATTTTTCACACGAAATACCCCAAAAATTTTCGCGCCTCCCTCCCCTCGGTGCGATTTTTTATGTTCGTCCCCCTAACTTGAAATCCTGGATCCACCCCTGGTCGGTACACATTAATTAAATATATAGCACGTCATCGATCGATAAAGTCGTATTCGATTAAAACTGCCTCACAATTGATGTCATACCTAAGTTGAGGTTGAAGAGGGTTTTTTTTAACTAACATTTTGTTATTGATCTTCTTGAGCAGCACTTGCAAGCAATGGTTGAAGAACGTCCGCGGTTTTGAAAGGAATAGGCCAGTAGCACATTGTGCCAGGAGAAATAGTTTTGCTACATCAGCTCGTATTCGAGATGAATTTAATTTTGGGGATCATGTATCTGTAAGGAATTATAACAATGAGCAGCGCCTGTGCGCAATGTGACCCATAAATCGACCTCAACTATCATTACGTCATCGGCGGGCTTGATAGAAGTGGTCACGTGACAATCTCCCTTGGAATATTCGTAATTGGAAACAATTCCATTGGTCAGACGCAAGTTGAATATTTGTGTGCCCCATGCATGGCCACATTCGAGTCTGGCGGCATAGAAACATTGCATTTTATGATGGAAACCTGATGGGTATGACACCGTTCGGTGGGGCGGAGTAACTTTCTGGGGATGCTTTTCTTTTAATTGTAAGTTAGACTTGCATGTCAATGACGTTGTATACGATGACAACGTTCTAAAGAATGAATAGACGAGAGCATGGTGGTTATCATCGCTACTTAGTAAATGTGCACGATAAGGTTTCTCCATACACTCACTCGAAATAAACGTTAGAGAATACCGAAGGGAAAATTTACAACCAGAGAAACTGGCATCATAGGGTACACAAGACGAAGAAAAACAAAACAGAATCACAACACAATATGTGATTGACACCACAATATGTAAACAAACACAAATAACGTAAATAAGACATGAGTCTTCCTACAAACAACTGGAGGTAGAGACGAACCGAACATCCTTTCTATGCGTAAATAGTAACGGACATCAAAACACGGAACTCAGAACGTTAAGACAAATAATATGACAGCATAAAAAAAAACTACAAAGATGAGCAACACGGACCCCACCAAAAGACTAGTGATGAACTCAGGTGCTCACGAATGGTAAGCAGTTCCTGCTTCTTATAAGACACATGTCATGTTACTCATTTCATATATACAGTCAGTATGTGGACACCACTGTACGCTACAAGCACAAATAACATAAGTAGGACAACAGCCTTCAAACCTTCTGACAAAAATATGACTCGTCCGTTTTCTTAAATTCTTGAAAAACAATAAGTAACTAAAACGTTTTTTAAGTTTTATAATGTCTGTGTTATCTCTTTTTTTCACTTGTAAAAACCAACAATTTGATTTCATAATCAGCTTCAAATACGACTCAAATGGTAGCCCGTGATCTAATCCATAATAATTATAATTGCTTCCGTTTTTCATTGAAATGTTACAATATGATTGGCTATGAAGTGGTCACATGATTATAAAAGAGATGTTCTATATCCCAATGAAACTCAAATCCGAACTTGCACGTGCCTCCATGACGACGTCAGATGTAAACAATCAATGGCGTAGTAATTTCCAACAGCAAATAATCTAACACAAATAAAATTCACAACGAAAAATTCAACTATATTA
>MJUT01055631.1:791741-802561 GCA_002080005.1 Gigantidas platifrons | reverse complement strand
TCTTTGTGGTGACATCCAAATATTCTGATATACAATGTAGCTGAAATATTGCTGAAAGTGGCACTAAACACCAAAATTATATTTTGTTTTTAAATTGTGAAATTTGTATTTAAACAAAACATTATACAGTAGTCAATCCAATCCAGTAAATTTGCTATATTTTTCAGAAATTATTTTTATTATGTAAATCTAACCAAATTTTACTTTAAGGAAAACTTTATCTTGTGATTATATAAAAAATGTATAAGACAATAAAAATAAAAAGATTGTAAACATACTATTTCAACAGGTAGTAAAACACCATAATCCTCCAAGATTATCTGGCTATGGAATGGAGTCCTCTAAATGTCTTTAATTTCCTGTACATGTATGTTGATGATGAGTGTTACTTTTACTCTGTCGAAAGTCTACCACGAGTTTGCAATCATAATGATGTACAAAATGTATTTATGTGCATACTGTTACAAGAGGCAGATTCGTTGTAAAAAGCCCTTCTCTACCAATGTAGAAAGTTTCATCCAATCGATGCCGTCAATACCATGTACTGATGTAGGGCCCTGTATACTTGGATCATATCATTCCTATCACGACGATATTCCAAAGTTGGTAATTCCAGTAAAAAGTACGGAGTCTGTCCTCAAATGACAATATTTTTGACACAAGTCACAACAGTCAACACAACTAATCTCGTTGAGATTAGACTACCGAAGAAAGTTTCTACTCTATACTTCCAGGATTATATTTTGCATGAGTAACAACAAAATTTCTCAATCTTCTTCTTCTTTATCTTGAACCCCTTCTGTTACGTCTGTAGGAGAACCATACGTCAGTATGTAGAACAGGTGCTCCGTTTATGTACAGTGCTCGTATTCCCTCCACCATTCGAATTTGATTGTGCACATATATACAGTGAAGTCCTACCCACACACACTTAGCATAACAATCCTTTTATATACAGTTAAGATTTTACAATTTGTCAAATTTTAGAGTGCAACAGTCCATACTTGAGCAAAACCGGAAGTGATAACAATATACGGACAGAATGAAAAAAACCCAGAAAAAATATTAAATCAATTAATTTCATCATCAAAATGTATTGCTTTTATAACCAATTAAAAATAAAAATAGGTGATTAAAGATTTTTACTCCAAATGTTTAGCTTACAACCTGAAATAAGTCAAATGTTATTCATTTTGAAGTTCAACAAGAGTTATCTTTCTTGGAATTGTGATTATAGCGGTTAATTTAAAACTAAAATAACAAAAAAATGATACTAGGCTACAAATGAAAAAAATTGATATTTTGTAGAGGAGATCCTATATTTTTCATTGTGCTATATAGTTTATTACAAATCGCCTGTTCACAGGAGATAATGTGTTCTGATATCCAACCTTTTTACATACTTTGATAGTAAAAAAAATGTGACCATTCTGTTTTTAATTTGGGTATAATAGCAAAAATAGCACAAATAAACACTTGTCCTTGAATATACATTTATTTTTACTCAAAATGTGTCATATAGGAAAATATTGAGAGAATTGGTGACATAAGGTAAATCACTTTTTCTTGATTTTGCATGAACCTTACGTGGAGCCATACTTAAATATTAACATGTAACATGGTTTGATGTTCACATACCGCAAAGTTCAACGGCACGGATCGATAATATTGGGGGGGGTGTTTAGGGCTATGGTATTTAACACCACTTTCAACAATATTTCAGTTATATCGTGGTCGTTAGATTTATTGGAGGGGAATACCGGAGAAATCCACCGACCTGCCACAAGTCACTGACAAACTTTATAACATAATGTTGTAAAACGTGCACATAGCCATAAACGGGATTCGAATTCACGACGTTAGTGGCCATAGGCATCGATATTAGAGGGGGTAGGTAAACAACAAATTGTGTTGATGTAAACGAGAGCTGTAACAAAATAGTCTAGGGAATTTCTTCCCTTATTTTTAAATAACCGATAGCTAATTTGTATAAACTTATATTTTCCTGCAGTTTTATTGTTGTCGCCATTTTATAGAACTCTTTCGTGTTGACACTAAAATTGTGTCATTCTACGTCACACCATCTGTTCCGGTGTCATATAGTAAACCTTCCCCCATAGTAGATTAACCCCCCGGATAATTTACTATATAGTAAACCTTGCCCCATGAGGGAACGTTTACTATATAGTATTTATTCCGCATAGTAAACCTTCCTACATACTGTCAAGTTTTTCAAATACTGTAAAATGGCTCCGTACATTTTTTTAAAATGCAAAGCATGTACTTATTTACCTTTTAATCGTAACCAGATATAATTAATGGTATATAACAATTAAAATTAACACGATTAAGGTGCTAAATTCCGAATCAATAGTAATTATCCGGATTAAAGGGGAACATTTACTATATAGCAAAATATCCGGGGGATGATCGGCTATGGATGGGGGAATGTTTGCTATATAGTAAATTTTCCGAGGGGGGAATGTTTACTATATAGTAAACATTCCGGGGGAAAGTTTGCTATGCGGAAGGTTTACTATACGACACCGGTTCCTTCCACAGAAACAAATAACACATGACAGTCGCTAACGATAGCCGAAGACAAGCATATTTTTTTAGCGTGACATTTTTCACATAGGTATTTTTGGAGAAAAAAAGAACATATTTAGAGTGTTGGTGCCGTTCAGAAAAGGGTCCAGTGTCCAAGTGCCTGTTGTTTCAGAGAATACATATTGATACTATTAATTTCCTCCTCCGAATATTATGGTTCTAATTTATAAGGAACTATGTCCATATTGTCTTTTACTCTATCATAATCTAGATAAAAGGTATATAGGTCTGGTAATGATGCATGTGGTGTTGATGACTTGTATACTGAAAGTGCCGAAAATGAAGGAGTGACGTCACTACTAACTGGCAATGGTTATTTTATAATATTTCATATTGATATGCCAAATAAATAGTTTTGTCTTTCTTTAAACCTCTAAAAAAAAACTTTTTCTCTTGTATTTTGGAGTTGTTTCGACGTTGTGGTTTTTGTGTGTGTGTTTGGTTGTCTGGTTGTTTTGTTTTTGTTTTTGTTTTTGTTTTTTTTCTTGTTTGTATCATTGATAAGATAATTAAGTTTGAATAGCGTTACATTATGTTTGGGTTTCTTTATTCATATATTGTGTACGCATTTGAAAATTTTTAACTGTCCATAAATGATTTATTTAAGCTATCATTAAACAGTTATGCTGCAAAAGATACGATTGGTGTTCTTTTTTTTTTGACAAAAAAGACCCAAAACTATCGTTAACGGAATTATTGTCCAGGATGACAAAAATTCAAAGTGAAAGTAACAGCGCCACCTATGAAAAAATGGAAGTTTGGAACTCTCGGGGTTTTAGCTTTGAAGTAAGGAAAATACTGTTATAATTCAAACACTTCAAATTGTCACGCTCGTTTAATGTTGTTATAAACCTAACGTTTCGTAGCGTATTCACCTATAATTCGGTGTTTAATCTTCATTTTATGAATGTCAGTACGGAAAACGACAATAATTTTGGGTATCAAAAATTACGGTTTTGGTAGACAATATGCCTTTAATGGAATAGCTGAGAAAAACAACCTATTGGAACTCCTTACAAATATTTAGAAACATTATGCAAACATTTAGAAAAACTGCAATTATGTATGAAATTCGTACAAATATATTTAGCAATGTTCAAAATAAAAATAAAAAAATACTGCACATATTTACAGAAACATCTCACAGTGACTTCGCATAGAAATATCATATAGGAACTTCGTACAAATATGCAGAAAATTGTCGGTTGAGTGGGTGAGTGTGTGATTTTTGTTCAACACCAACTCGGCAATTTTTCAGCTATAACATGTCAAGAACAAGATACCGGTAACTTCCAATGAGATGGTCATTAGGTCTACTTTATACTAGACCAACATGGATTTTTATAGTGCTAGCTCACTGAAACAACAGTCCGCGGATAGACATGTCGCCCAAAGTCTGTGGTTAGACATGTCGCCCCACTTGAACACATTATGCTGTTTCCGAACCAACCGGTCTTTGCTCTTCAAAAATCAAAAACTCTTAGGAAAAATATATACCCCTAACAGGAATATATATGAACATGGACTTTCCCGGTTTTGTTCAGGTACTTCAATTAAAAGTGACGGGAATAAGCTTGTTTTATTTGTTCTTTATTCGTATGAGGCGCACTTCATACATGGGCTTCTCAAGAAAAACGATAAGTAGCTAGCCCGATCCTTTATTTCATGTTCCGTTATGTATATGATGTCCTTTCACTAAATAATTCTAGGTTTTGGTGATTTCCTTGTTCGCATTTATCCCATTGAGCTTGAAATAAAGGGTACCACAGATACAGGTAGGTCTGCTTCATACCTTTACATACACCTCGAAATTTACAGTGAAAGGTGGTTAACAATGAAACTTTACGACAAAAGAAATGATTTCAATTTTCCAATTGTGAACTTTCCATTTATATGTAGCAACATTCCAGCGGCACCTGCCTATGCAGATATATCTCTCAATTGATACGATATTCCAGAGCTTGTGGTTGCTATCAGGATTTCCTTGATGGAGAATTGCTGCAAAAAAAGGAAGCTACTGAACCAAGGGTTACTATTGGTTAAGTTGAAGTCATCACTTCGGAAGTTTTACGGTCACCATCATGACTTGGTTGACCATTATGGAATATCTGTGTCACAAATCACCACGGATATTTTGCACTTGTCGTAACAGTTCCCGATCCTTTCCTCATTCATGACTTATCAGCGAGTTTGTACCTATATTAACACGAAGGGTGCCACTAGTGGAGCAGAAACTGCCTACCCTTGCGGAACACCTCTTAATGAAATGGTGCGGTCATGCAAGTAAAATGCATGGCAATACTCATATATACGAAAATCTGTAATCGGTTGAGCATCATTGTTAAAAGAACGCCTGAGTAAATAAAGTAAAATAATATCAATATTTTTTTTTTCATTTGTTGTGGAATTTCTGTATCCATGTATATGTACAAGATGATCACAGAATACCAAATCAGGAGGCATGTTCTAGTAAATGGACGGGCACAATTTCACAAAAACATTATTCTTCCTTAATAATGTCTCCTCCCTCGGGCACAGATAACCTTAGCCGGATTTGGCTATCGTGCTTAGGCCCTTTGGTTTTATTTTACCAAAAAATTTCTAAGTTATTTGGCTTTGCAATCTTTGGTCTTTGAGTGTTCCTGGTGAAGGCTATTCCAGCTTTGGTCTTTGAGTGTTCCTGGTGAAGGCTATTCCAGAGACGCGTCGAAGACATTAAATAAGATATCTAAGTTTCATTATAGTGAAAATGATGACGTATTTGCTGTATTCTTGGCCAGTGTTAACGAAGTGTTGAATTGGACCTTTCTGACATGTCCTGAACTAATTTTCATACCGTTCGCTCATATCAATTTTTAATGTATTCATAGCTGTAGCAATCAGTTTTAATTAAGACTTGTTGTCAACTGTTCTACTTTATTTAGTCTTATGATGTCAATGAAGATAACCTGCTAAATGTTTTCTAAATTTCTCTTGATATAATTATACTACCTTTTATATGTTAAAATGTTACTCACACGTTGACGAGTGGATGTTTGGGTCTATAGCACTTTTAAGTGAGTGCGTGCGTGCGTGCCTGCCTGCCTGCCTGCCTGCCTGCCTGTCTGCCTGCCTACCTGCCTGCCTGCCTGCCTGCCTGCCTGCCTGCCTGCCTGCGTCCGTGCGTGCGTCCGTGCGTCCGTGTGTGTTTAGCACCAACTCCGCAATTTTTCAGCGAAATCATGGCGAGAACAAGTAAATTTTTAACGAGTTGATGATGACGAAGTTAGCTTTGTACTAGACCAACACGCTTAGTTGGAGCTTTATATTGCTAGATCACCACAGTCTTCGGATAGACAGGTCATCCCACTTGGATTCGTTATTCTTTGTTCTTTCTCCTTAATGCTCCATGTTTAGCAAAGAAGCAACAAATACCAATGTCATAGTTTTTGGCTTTACCCGATCGGGGCTCGAACCCACGGTCTACCGCACTCGAGGGAGCACGTCCATCTTTACAGCACCGATGCGATTGCTGCTGTAACTAGAGGACAATATATAACTATAAGGCATTCGTCTTCTTAATATTCTTGTATTTCATACTGTGACGTACACATGACAAATAGACAGTAACGTTATTTCATACTGTGACGTACACATGACAAATAGACAGTAACGTTATTTTATACTGTGACGTACACATGACAAATAGATAGTAACGTTATTTCATACTGTGACGTACACATGACAAATAGACAGTAACGTTATTTCATACTGTGACGTACACATGACAAATAGACAGTAACGTTATTTCATACTGTGACGTACACAAGACAAATAGACAGTAACGTTATTTCATAGACTGATAATTGTAAATGAATAAAATGAAAAACAAACAATTCAACACCGTCAGAAACGTTCTAAATTACCGTCAAAATAACAGAAATACAGACAATTCAACAACGTCAGAAACGTTCTAAATTACCGTCAAAATAACAGAAATACAGACCAAGTTTATATTCCTTGCGCATCTGTCAGTTGTTGAGCAAGAACTGCTACACCTGAGTTCACACCCGGTTTTTAGTAGTGTTATTCGATCTTTAGTTTTATGTGTATGTTTTGTTGATCGTTGTTTGTCCTTTTGTACTTTTTTCTTTTGGTCTTTGTGTTGTCTGTTCTTCTTCACTATACGGATTCTGATTACCCCTTTGGTATCTTCAAGCTCCTCTTCATACATGGCCAGTCACATTCGTGGCTTGGCACAGACACCTCAATAAAATGTGGCGTAGATTAAGCTCGTTCTATGCGCTCGACCATTCACTCTTAGAACAATGATAGGGTCTTACAAGTGTTTTTCACATATGTCAAGCGACCAAACCACCCAACCGGACAGACACCGATGTCGTAAAGAACACCGAGTCTTAATCTTGAAGTTTATACATGATATTATTATTGTTCGTGACACAGAAGTTGGCTAGGCAAAGACACTTCAATAAAAAGTGGCGGAGCTAAATTAGTGTTATCGGTCACAACCTCCTCACATAGTGACATGATGAATAATAATGGTGTATAATAAGTACTTTGAATCTTTATTCGGTACAAACGTCTAATTATGTAATAATCTGTCGTTTTACAGTAACATTTTAATATGCTAAAGATTGTCAGTGACTTGCTGCAGGTCGATGGTTTTCTTTGGGTACACCGGTTTCCTCCACCAATAAAAACTGACCGCCAAGATATAACTGAAATATTGTTGAAGCTGGCGCTAAATACCATAACCCTAACCCAAATTTATTTGGTGTTTGTTCGTTACGATGTAGCAGAGTGCAATTGTGTATGATATATTTTAGAAGTTGAAACCACAACCACAGAGATGTACATGTAATAAGCCGAAAGTCCAACACTTATTATTTTTTTCGAATAAAATCAAAAACAATATATACCACACCATCGGAACAGCTAATAGGTATTTCAATGAAAGGTGCCGACCTTCACATTAAACTGGGTGAGCACCTTTATTGTGAAGAAAGCTGAATCTTAAATTTGATGTTTATTCATAATGTATTTATTCTTCGTAATTGCCATGTATACATATGTTACTAGGTCTATAGAAGAGAGCCCATGATCTTCAACACTAAAGTAATAATTTGTTTATTAGAAAACGAACAATTTGAGTTTTCTCGAAAACAATACATTTTTTTAAAACACAGTAAACGAGAGTTTTGTACAGAATTTTACTACCATTTTTAAAATATGCATTTCATCTAACCATAACCTTTCATTATTGCTGCACTCATGTGAAATTTGACATTTTCTCCGATTTTCCGCCAAAATAGAAGTGGGAGTAAACTAACTAGAGGTAGCAGCCAGGTAAATCTTACCTTGATAGAGACAGAGACACGTGTACAGGCATAGTTTGCCATCCCATTTTTAAACTTTAAAATCTTTCTAAAAGTTCACATAAAATTTCTTCATAAACCTATTTTTTGACACCTTAACATATATAAACATCGCAAGAATGGGTAAAACAAAGGACTTATCAAAAGATTGTAAAAACATTGTGTTAAATCTATTCAAGTTTTTTCAGCTTGAGAAGGCCAGGGGAAGACCACTTTATTCCCCAGATAATTTGATTAAAAGAACATGCAAGGCTGCTGGCATATCTTACAGTTCTGTGTATAGAGTTGAAAGCGGTAAAAGTCCTCCTGAATCCAACAGACCGAAAGAAAGAAAGAAAGAAAGAAAGCTCTTGATGATTTTGACCATTGCGTTATTAAACGGACCGTTCATAGCATGTACAACAGGAAAATTGTCCCAACAGTCTCAAAAATTAAGAAAGAAATTGAAGATACAATTAAAATCTCGAAATCAACGCTTACTTTAACTTTATTAGATCTTGGTTATAAGTACAAAAAATCCGGCGATAATAGGAGGTATTTATATGATCAGAGGTCAGTAATAAATGATCGGTGTAATTACCTCCGAAAAAACAGGAAGTTTCGAGAGGATGGGTATGCAATTGTATATTTGGATAAGACCTGGGTTAATCAGAATCATGCCACTGACTACATGTGGTTACCAGTTAATGGCTTTGATGCCCCAGAGATCCCTTCAGGAAAAGGTAAAAGGTTGATAGTTTTGCACGCTGGTAATCGTGAGGAGGGTTTGATTGATAGGTGTGATTTGGTTTTTCTTGCCAAAGCTAAAGATGGGGATTATCACCAAGAAATGAACGGGCCCACCTTTCTAAACTGGTTCGAAAATCAGCTTATGCCAGCATTAAAAAGTCCAAGTGTTATCGTTTTAGATAATGCCAGTTATCACAACATCAAGACTGAAGAAACTGTTGTGCCAAACTTTAATCAGAGAAAAGCTGTCTTACAAGATTATCTTTCAAAACACAACATTCCTTTTCAGCCCCTTGAAACTAAAAAAACAACTTTATGAAAAAATCAAATTTAAGAAACCCCTTTCCGTTTTTAAAACTGATAAAATTGCCAACCTACACGGTCACAAAGTTCTGAGAACCCATGTTCGCCATTGCGAATTGAACCCCATTGAACTTATTTGGGCACAGGTTAAAGGGTTTGTTGCAGAAAACAATACAACTTTTCGTTTGAAAGATGTGAAAGAACTTGTTTATGGGGGGTTTGGCAGAATTACAAAGGAAGTTTGGGCGAAGGCAGAAGACCATGTATTAAAAATAGAAAAGGAGTATGGGAAAGAGGATTGCATTGATAGGAGTGAGATTCCTCCAATAATAATTGATTTTGATGACGACGAGTCCAGTGACGAGGAAAGCTGAATCCAGTCCAACATGATTACAGATTGAATGGGTACACCGGTTGTAAATGACAGATTGTACATAACGTTTTTACCTATAAAATTTTATTCATATCCAATAATTGTGTACTCTATGTCTAACTTCAGTGAATTTATTAGCAGAAAAGACCGTTCTTTTTCGAATTATTTCCGAAAGATTGAAATAATTTGGTCAAATTACAAAAAACAGTAATTAAGAAAATTTATGATTTCACCTCTTTTTCAAAATTTTTCAGGTAAATCTCAGGTAAGCCTGTCTATAAATGTCACGTAGTCAAATGCATTAACCATGAAGGGAACAATAGCCTTCTCCGGCACTTCGACGAGAAACAATAGACCAGCTGCGGGACCATCGTCGTTCCTATTGTTATATGGGATTACGTCCGCGGTGAGTTGGCTGTCACATTTAACGAGCAAACTTGGCGTATTTTTGAAGAACTTAGCCTGAAATAAAGACCAAAATAACGCTAAAAATTTGTATTTTTTTCAGATTAGCAGGGCCTTCAGAATAATTGCAATCGTAAATATTTATACAATTCCAAAATGGTAGTAAAATTGCTGACAAAACTCTTGTTGGATGCATTAAAAAAAAATCTACGGTTTACGAAATATTTAGATTTTTCCGTTTTCTAATCAAAATATTATTACTTTATCAGAAGACATAATAGGTAACCCATGGTCACCATTGAACTTAAATCTAATACCACCTCTTGACATCTGTACGAGCAAGTGATAGAATACTGTTCAACAAGGTGTTGATATCTTCCGAAAACATTTTTTGAAAGATCAGATGATCCGATAGATACAATCTGTAACATATACATGTAATACTGATCTTGTCAATACAAATATCAAAGAAATGCCATTCTCTTATGTTTTCTGGGTATCACTGATATGACATAAAATGACTTAAGATAAAAATGGAGATCTATTTATTTCATAACAAAACAGGATTTGCTTCCATTGATTTTATATATAGTACCGTCAGCATGAAATAATATAAAGATGAAATGATTTTTCTGTACATGGTGCACTTTTAATAATAAAATGCAGCATCTCGGCATTTTTCACCCTAAATGTCTTACACACGTATTGTATTTATGAGATTTAATTGGGACACTATTATGATGATTTAGATATTACTTCAATAACGTCAAAAACAACGTGTTCATCCTCCTCATTTGTGGTATCTGCGTTAGTTATAGAATATCCATTCCCACCACTATTAGATGATGATGCCGAACTGCTTCCACTACCAGAAGATCCTGCAGACGAGGCACATGCGCTACCGCCACATGATGCAGCAGGAACAACTGGTGCTGCAGCTGCATAAGCCACTGGAGCTGCAGCTGCATAAGCCACTGGTGCTGCAGCTGCATAAGCCACTGGTGCTGCAGCTGCATAAGCCACTG
>MJUT01055631.1:771647-791231 GCA_002080005.1 Gigantidas platifrons | reverse complement strand
CATTGTCGTTACTGCTGCCATTGCTGCCACTACTACCGTTATCTCCATTTTCGTCTTCACAATCACTGTCATGAATATCATTACTGCTACTGCGATCATCATCCCCATTACCGTTACTGCTAGTATCATCGTCACCGTTACTGCTATCATCATCGTCATCGTTGCTGCTCGTATCATCACCCCCATTACCGTTACTGCTAGTATCATCATTATCAGCAATAATTGTATCATCGCCTTCGCTAGTGGCATCATCGTCATTTCCATCACTGCTTCCACCTTCAATCCTATTGCTATCGCTACCGTCATTGCTACTACTTCCACCGTTTCCATTATCGACACTGTCGCTGCTGTCACTACCTGCGCCGTTTCCATTGTCACCACTGTCGCTGCTGTCACTACCTACACCGTTTCCGTTATCACCACTGTCGCTGCTGTCACTACCTGCGCCGTTTCCATTATCACCACTGTAGCTGCTGGCACTACCTACACCGTTTCCATTATCACCACTGTAGCTGCTGGCACTACCTACACTGTTTCCATTACCGCCACTGTAGCTGCTGGCACTACCTAAACTGTTTCCATTACCGCCACTGTAGCTGCTGGCACTACCTACACCGTTTCCGTTGTCACCACTGTAGCTGCTGGCACTACCTACACTCTTTCCATTACCGCCACTGTAGCTGCTGGCACTACCTACACTCTTTCCATTATCACCACTGTAGCTGCTGGCACTACCTACACTCTTTCCATTACCGCCACTGTAGCTGCTGGCACTACCTAAACTGTTTCCATTACCGCCACTGTAGCTGCTGGCACTACCTGCACCGTTTCCATTGTCACCACTGTTACTGCTGTCACTACCTACACCGTTTCCGTTATCACCACTGACACTGCTGTCACTACCTCCGTCGTTTCCGTTGTCACCACTGTAGCTGCTGTCACTACCTCCGCCGTTTCCGTTGTCACCACTGTAGCTGCTGTCACTTCCTAAACTGTTTCCATTACCGCCACTGTTGCTGCTGTCACTAACTACACTGTTTCCATTATCACCACTGTAGCTGCTGTCACTACCTACTCCGTTTCCATTACCGCCACTGTAGCTGTTGGCACTACCTACACTGTTTCCATTACCACCACTGTAGCTGTTGGCACTACCTACACTGTTTCCATTACCGCCACTGTAGCTGTTGGCACTACCTACACTGTTTCCATTATCACCACTGTAGCTGTTGGCACTACCTACACTCTTTCCATTACCACCACTGTAGCTGTTGGCACTACCTACACTCTTTCCATTACCACCACTGTAGCTGCTGGCACTACCTACACTCTTTCCATTACCACCACTGTAGCTGTTGGCACTACCTACACTCTTTCCATTACCACCACTGTAGCTGTTGGCACTACCTACACTCTTTCCATTACCGCCACTGTAGCTGCTGGCACTACCTACACTCTTTCCATTACCACCACTGTAGCTGTTGGCACTACCTACACCGTTTCCATTGTCACCACTGTTACTGCTGGCACTACCTGCACCGTTTCCATTGTCACCACTGTTGCTGTTGTCACTACCTACGCCGTTTCCATTATCATCGCTGTCGCTGCAATCACTATCTGCGTCGTTTCCATTATCACCACTGTCGCTGCTGTCATCATCTACACCGTTTCCATTATCACCACTGTCGCTGCTGTCACTACCTGCGGCGATTCCATTATCATCACTGTCGCTGCTGTCACTACCTACGCCATTTCCATTATCACCACTGTCGCTGCTGTCACTACCTACACCGTTTCCATTATCACCACTGTCGCTGCTGTCACTACCTACACCGTTTCCATTATCACCACTGTAGCTGCTGGCACTACCTACGCCGTTTTCATTATCACCACTGTCGCTGCTGTCACTACCTGCGCCGTTTCCATTATCATCACTGTCGCTGCTGTCACTACCTACTCCGTTTCCATTATCACCACTGTAGCTGCTGGCACTACCTACACCGTTTCCGTTGTCACCACTGTAGCTGCTGGCACTACCTACACTGTTTCCATTACCGCCACTGTAGCTGCTGGCACTACCTAAACTGTTTCCATTATCACCACTGTAGCTGCTGTCACTACCTACACCGTTTCCGTTGTCACCACTGTTACTGCTGTCACTACCTACACTGTTTCCATTATCACCACTGTAGCTGCTGTCACTACCTGCACCGTTTCCGTTGTCACCACTGTTACTGCTGTCACTACCTACACTGTTTCCATTACCGCCACTGTAGCTGCTGGCACTACCTGCACCGTTTCCATTGTCACCACTGTTACTGCTGGCACTACCTACACCGTTTCCGTTGTCACCACTGTAGCTGCTGGCACTACCTACACCGTTTCCATTATCACCACTGTAGCTGCTGGCACTACCTACACCGTTTCCATTATCATCACTGTCGCTGCTGGCACTGCTTCCGCCGTTTCCATTATCATCACCGTCGCTGCTGTCACTGCCTACGCCGTTTCCATTATCACTACCGTCGCTGCTGTCACTACCTGCGCCGTTTCCATTATCATCACTGTCGCTGCAGTCACTATCTGCGCCATTTCCATTATCACCACTGTCGCTGCTGTCATCATTTGCGCCGTTTCCATAATCACCACTGTTGGTGATGTCAATACCTGCACCGTTTCCATTATCACCACTGTCGCTGCTGTCACTACCGACGCCATTTCCATTATCACCACTGTCACTGCTGTCACTACCTACACCGTTTCCATTATCATCACTGTCGCTGCTGTCACTACCTACACCGTTTCCATTATCATCACTGTCGCTGCTGTCACTACCTACACCGTTTCCATTATCACCACTGTAGCTGCTGGCACTACCTACACTGTTTCCATTATCACCACTGTAGCTGCTGGCACTACCTACACCGTTTCCATTATCACCACTGTAGCTGCTGCCACTGCTGCCTCCATTTCCATTTGCATCACTGTCGCTACTGGCACTACTTCCGCCGTTTCCATTATCATCACTGTCACTGCTGGCACTACTTCCGCCGTTTCCATTATCATCACTGTTGCTGCTGGCACTATTTCCGCCGTTTCCATTACTATCACTATCACTGTTGTCAGTACTATCATTACTGTCATCACTATCACTGGCAGTAACAAATATGGCTGATGATTCACCTTCAGGTACTGGAGCTACGTCAACTACTGTTGCGCCGTACGACGGCACTATTTCAATGGTTGCTACGTTACTGTTAGAGCAGCTCACAGTTGAACATCCAGCTGCTCCTGCTGATGTTCCTTGCTGGGCAGGTACACTAGACGCTATTCCCGATGAAGCATACGTTTCGGCGGTTGCTGAAGCCACTCTATACGATGATGACCCTTCATATGATATGGCTGATGATGCAGTTCCGGGGATAACAATTGCTCCATTTGATGCTGATGCAGCAGTATTACTTGATAAAACGGCAGAGCCAGTATTACAGCCAGAACCAGAACAACCAGTCGAATCAATAACGGCAGATACAGTGCTTGCAGCAGACGTTCCCGAGCCATTGGCCGCTCCTGCTTTGGCTCCTCCAGATGCTCCACATGTAGCTCCTGAGCATCCAGATGATCCTGATGCAGCAGATGCTCCACTTGATGAAGATGCACCATATCCACTGGAAGATCTTGCGGTGGATCCAGATGATCCCGCGGCTTGACTACCACATGTAGATCCTGAACATCCAGATGATCTGCCGGAAGTAGCTCCACTTGATGAAGATGTACCAGATCCACCGGAATATCCTGTGGTAGATCCAGATGATGCTGCGGCTTGACTACCACATTTAGATCCTGAGCATCCAGATCCACTAGTGGGTGTTGCTGGTGTTTTGACCTTTCTTCCGGTACATTTAGACCCTGTGCATCCTGATGCTCCAGCTTGGGCAGAGGTTCCACTTGATGATGATGCCGCGGATCCAGCAGAACCACATTTAGCACCTGAACATGAAGATGGCACTGCCTTGCCCTGTGATGCGGGTATCTCTGCTATCGAAATTGATCCGGGAGATGCAGATTTTTCTGTTTGATACGAAAAGGATGCTGGTTCTGGGTCATCAACATCACCAGTAGAGCCACAGCCTGTGACACAACCTGCTCCATTTTCACTTGGTGCTAATATTTTCACCCGTGATATTACAGTTCCTGAGTTGGAAATGGACCTTCCTTCATCTTCTCCCTCCTTTTGAACCACCAATGAACCTTCCTGTAAAACTGTGTCGACAGGGTCTGAAAATATGTATTAATTAGAACTTGATTAAGTTTTATAAATGTAACATTGCTTAAACAATTTTCAGATCGTATAAAGATAACAAGTAATATTTCATTAAATGTAATGTAGATAAGTAACAAAGATTCAAGAATCACGATTAAACATCAAATGTAAAAAGGTCCTCAAATTGTTGCAATTAATTTTGTGTGTTGCTTAACTGATGATGGTCATTAGTCACGATGGTTGTAGTGTTCGAGGCTAAAAGTCCTCAAATTGTTACACCTAATTTTGTGTGTTGCCTATCTGGTGATGGAGAATGGTTAACGGTGGTTGTAGTGTTCGAGGCTAAAAAACCATTTTGCATATTTCTCACTCCCATTTTTTGGAGGAACTTTGCTTGGGTGCCTGGTTTGTAATTTTATTTTTTCTGATTCCTTGTTATTGTATTAATGATCCACATCTTTATTCTGTGTATATCCATGTAGTACTGTATTTAAATCAGACAGTGAATTAGCAAACTAAATCAGTAGAAAGGTTATATACAAAAATGTTCGGAGATACCAAAGAGGTAATCAGAAGCCGTCAATTGAAGAAAGACAATACAATAACCACAATAAAAGGAACAAGATGACAAACAATGATTTTAAAAACACTACACAGACAACTAAAGATTGACCAACACGAAAATGACCCATTGACGGTACCAGATCTGCATGTTTAATAAGCGTACTGTAATATAAATATCGTTTGAATGCAAGAAGAGTTTAAAGATTCCAAAGGGGTAATCATAATGCATAAATCGAAGAAGAAGAAGAAGAAGAAGAAGAAGAAGAAGAAGAAGAAGAGACAACACAATGGCCAAAAGAAAAAGTTTATATACATGTAAAATACGCAATAATACCAAATGATAGACTAAGTAGAATGTGTTTTAAAATATCATCATATTTTTCTATAAGAAGTAAAACTGATGTCCGTTTACACGTCAATGGCATTGTCAGTGGGGTAATCTTAATCCAAATTAGATATATATATTTATGATTATCACTGAGTCGATACATTTACTGGTGGACTATTAGTACCCGAGTGTATCATCCGCCCAGTAGTCTGTGTTTCGGCACTGATATAGTTTATTAGTTATGTCTATTATTGAGATTTACAGTTCCTAAATAATGTAAGTATTAATCAAATTAACGTTCTCCTCCCTCAAGCTGAGGTGAATATATCATATTATAGCTATTCTGTTTGGGCTCTTTGGTTTACTTACTCTCATATATATAATTTGGCTGTCCAGTCTTTTGATTTGTGAGTGTACCTGATGAAGGTTGTACCAAAAACGCGTAGTGCGCATTAAATTAGATATTTACGTTATTATTATATTGTTTTTGTGTATTTTTTATTTAATGATTTTATTTTAATTATACAATTAATAAAACAAAATACAGAACTTAATTTGCATTCATCCTTTCAGTATTTTCAAATTGTTCTTAGTAATTTGGATAAAATTATATTTTTGTCGTAAATGAACCAAAAAAAATAGGATTGTCTTGTAATTAAATAGGCAAGTCCCATTCTACCTGAAAATGTCAAAAAAATTTGATAATATTTTATTTTTTATAGACAGAGTCGACTAATATGGGTCACAAATACCAGAAAATGAGAACAGTTTCCACAGTTTAATTAAGAAATAATTCATGGAAGCCATAATTTGTTGACAGTTTTAATATGGGTTGCAGGGTATTGGAAAGTTATTCTGAGCAGAAGCCAATGTATACAGTTTACAACTACCTTGATAACTCCTAACAAATTTTGCCGTCCATGATTTTTTCGATTTTAATATGTCTAACAGTACAAATGCGGTAGTACACTTTACTGGAAGACGGTATTTTATATTTACGGATGCGGGAAAGGTCGCACATTATTGCTGTGTTGCAGTTCAAAGTCAACAAAGTGTTCAATCGTAAATTAAATTGGAGTGCATAATTTAAAAGTAGAAAACATCAAGAGACAGAGAGTAATATTTTCTAATCAGAATTTACGAATACGTGTTCAAAACACGAAAGGAAGACATGTGTATCAAATCCATCTAAAAAATTTAATCATCTTCATCTTTGCAGTCTTATTTTTCTATACACATAATCCTATAGATGCTATTACGTAATCATTGTAACTGACATTTTCAATTTGATCGCATTGTGATTTTAGCAAATAAAACTAGTAAAATGCAATAGGTTTAAAATCTAATATAAATCAGTAACTAGGGATCAATATTGCTAGCGTTCCTTGGAAATTACGTCACTGGAAGACGACAATTTTCAAAAAGTCAAAACCGAGTATTTTGTCCAGAAAAAAAATAATAGGTAAAGAGACAAAACGAACATTTTAATGTTTGTATACACTACGAAATTACTTAGAAATGATGGTAATAATTTTCCCGACAATACGCATGTGTGGAAAAAAAATATCTGGAATTTTATCACGGCATTGTTCATGTTAGTACGTCATATTAGAATTAAATCTTAATTTAGAACTAAGGGGAACCAGAAATACGTGCACATTTTATGAAAACTATGGAATGTTGATGACTGTGATATCAACCATATTTGCTTGAAAATGTGTTTCTTATTACGGCAGTTCTTGGATATACAAATGTGTATATAATAAAATCCGCTTTGTCATGTAGAACGCAAAATGGTCCTCACATCAAACCTCCCGTTTACAATTTTACTATCAACTAGCACTGAAAAACATTGCCTTGATATTTATCCTACTTATAGTAAATTGTTTCATCATATCTGACCTTTTGTGTCTGACAAAGGACTGTCTGCAATGTCGAAAATAATTAACTACTAATTTATGAGATATTTGACCTAGATCCTAAGAGCAGTAGGCCAATTTTACTTAATGACATTCCGAGATATTGAAGCAAGGAGAATATAAATTGGTGAAAATAAAACATCAAAAAACAACGAACGACAGTTAATTAATTGTCACACATGTGTATTTTTAATTACGTTGTCTTATTGATTGAAGAAGTTGTCAATCTCAGAGACGTGACATGAATATATTTAAATAACCTTATAATTACCCAATATGACATGTATCATATAGCGGGATTGGGTTGGGTTATCCTGCTTAACGCCATTTTCAGCAATATTTCAGTGATATCGTGGCCATCTTAGATTTTCTATCTCTATTAGGAATTCAAACTTTGTATTGGACCACCCAATACTCATAGACAATTTATGTACAATTTGAGTTTAGTTAATGACTGTAATTCCTAAAATCGTTCATTCATTTCCCTAAAGTGTCGTAAACAATACTTTGTTAAAAACTAAGTTCTGTATTGACTGCTGTCTTGGATTTCAGATCCACATATAAAATCCAACCTTGCAAGGGGCCATTCCATTTACCATCCATATACAGTTTGGGTTGAATAATGGTTGCTGTTTCTAAGAGAAATCTATTAGTGAGTCCTACAGTGGTACCGATCTTGGATTTCTCATATAGTTTGGATTCAATCATCGTTTTTGCTTCCCCTTTTTTCATTTGACCTTAAAGTCACATGTTAAGAAGCCTTATGAAATGGCAGCCATATAGGATTTTTGGCCCACGTAAAAAATTCAAGCTTTAAAATGGCACATCCAATGACCATTCATATTCAGTTTGAGGTCAATCATGTTTGTTGTTTCTAAGACAAATGTCTTTTTCATTTTCTCATAGGGTCCACGGTTACAGACTAAGTCCTAGATGGTGACCATCTTAGATTTCTGATCCGAAAAAAATGTCAGTTTTCTAAGGCATCATACAATGATCATTCTTATAGAGATTGGATTCAATTATATTTGCTGTGTCTAAGAAAAAGCTTCTGTTCGTTTTCTTATCTGACCCTATGTTGAAAACTGTCATGGCGGCAATCTTGGTTTATTTTATCGGTGTTAAAATCTCTAACCTAGTAAATGATTATCAAATAAATATGTCTGCAATATCATAATAAGATCTGTCAGGTAGTATCTGAGAATAGGATTGTTTAAATATCAGCCAAACAGAGCACATTATTGGTCATGGCAGCCATGTTGAATTTCCGATCAGCGTTAAAAATTCAAACTTTGTAAAACATTCGTGCCAAGTTTGAATACAATGGGCAATATCATTTTGGAGAAGAGGACTGAAAAGTGTAAGGTGTTTCAGGTGAAAACGACGATGGTTCGGGTTAGACTAGGTAGGTCTGTCTGTACAGTGTTAAACGTTTGGTGTCAATTCGTGATTCAGAAATTGAGTTATGACACTTTTAATTTTTTTTTTTATTAAAATGAACATGATATAATGATAGGTCTGATATAATTTACCACGCAAAATACTGATGTCAGATATAGACTGACATTTTTAATTACGTGTAGACAAATTTATTACTTGTTTTTAACGTTAATGTCCAATTTCGTTACTTCCGTTTGTTAAATTAATATGTTCTATTTCTATTACTGAATAATATTTTTTATTATTAAAACAAGAAAATGCTTTTATCACATTTTTCTTCTTTTTTTTTTCTCTTATGAATATAGAATATGGAAGACAGTCGTGATTATAGATGTGAATGAAAACATTCTTGTTTTGCACTTTTGTTTTCTATGTATCCTGTACTATATGAATTGTTTTCGCTGTTTTGAAAAAGAAAGGAAATGTAGCTAAAAATGAATATATTCTCATAAAGCAGACATTATGGCCGACATAAAGATATATTCTCTGTCTCCTTTTGTAAATCAATAAAACAGGGTTTTCACAATACTACATTATATCTGTAATTACTTGAGACATAGAGATGATGGTTATGCTATCAAGAAAAGTTTGAAGATGGCAAAGGAGTAATTAGAAGCCGTAAATCTAAGGACAGATGGCCAAGAGAAAAAGAAAAAAAGAGCAAGCTTGACCTACACGTTCTTTTTTTTTATTTTTTTTTATTATATATGAACTCATGATCTGGTATGCTTTAACATAGAGAAGGTCGAGTGGTCCTGAAAGAACGGGAGATTCTAGCACAGTCTGAGCTTACTCCAACGTCGACAAGTGTGAACAGTAATCAGCAGCTGTAAATCGAAGGACAGAAAATACACTGACCAACATAAAAAGGACAAAAGAATAATGAGCTACAAAACATTACACAGAAGACTAATGATTGAACACCACGACCCCACCAAAAACCAGAGAAAGAACTCGGGTGCTCCGGAAGGGTAAGCAGTTCCTGCTGCACTAGAGACACCCATGGTATTGAATGAATGAGGAAAGGACCGGGTTGTGATTACGACATATCCGTTGCCATTTGTGGAACATATATTCCGTAACGGTTAATAGTGGAAACCGTAAAACCTGCTAAGTGATGTCTTCAACTTAACCAATAAGAATTATTGATTCAGTAGCTTCCCTGTTGCTACATATAAATGGAAATTAAAACATATATTTTGTCGTAGTTTCCTTTTTAACCAAGCCCTCACTGACAATTTCTAGGTGTATGTCAATGCATTAAGCATACTTAGATGTATCTGTGGTATCCTTTATTTCAAGTTAAATGTGATAGATACCACCATCATAATCACGGTTGAAATTTATTAGCGAAAGGACATTATCTACATAGCTGAAAGTAATATAACGGATCGGGCTAGCTTTCTTTTGTTTTTCTTAAGAAGTCCACTTTAAGAATTCTGCCTCATACGAATAAAGAATAATTCGGCGAGAAGAGGGGCACAGTTCCTATCAATAGGAATATCCACTGTGTGTTGCAAATCAAATCCACCAAACATGAAAAATGTGTTATCTATCAAAAACTCGAGCATTTTTATGACATCAGTTTCAGGGGTTGAGTTGCAGTACTTTATGATGTTTTTATATATACATACATATATACGATGGAGGCTTTGATAATTTGTTTCTTTTTTTTGTGCATTATACATATTTCATTTCTTGATAAAAAGAAATAGTATAAAAGTGTGTGTAAAAAGCGTTTACTTTTGAAATACTTTTATTGATTTTAGAAAAGTATTCAAATTAAATGTGATTTATAAAAACTGCTAAATAACGTGTTTTGTATTCAAATAATATTTTTGGTGAATGAATTTCATGTCATATCAAGTATTTGATTAACAGAATTTGTAATAAACGACATTTTTGAAAATACCGAAAATGGTAATTGTATATTACCCATGTCAATTGTTAAAGCAAATGCAAATATACATCTTCACAAGTGGAAAAACACGTTTCATCTTTACGCATAAAAATCAACTTATACAATAATCATGATCAGGTAGTAAGAAAAAAAAACTGCCTACCCCTCCGGAGCACCTGAATTCACCCCGGTTTATAGTGGGGTTCGTGTTGCTCGATCCTTAGTTTTCTGTGTAGTGTTTTTCGGATCGTTGTTTGTCCTTTTTCTTTGGTCATTGTATTTTCTGTTCTTCTGTAATTTACGGATTCTCATTACCCCTTTGCTTTGGTATGTTCAAACTTTTCTAACGATGTCAGTTTATGTATGTTATTAATACTTTTTTGTAATAAAAAATGTCAATACTAGACATTTACTTCATATCGTATCAACAGTTCTATAACAACCTTATACTACCGCATGCCTATCACTTTATGAATTTTAGAAATTGATAAAAAAAAAAATTGTATTTTGGATCGAAAATTAGTATTTTATCGAAACATTTTGTATATTATTGTGGAAAAATGTAGACTTAAGCTTCCGACTAAAATATAACATGTGCACCTTATTCACTTGATTAGCGCCGCCACATTTGCTGTGCCTGTCCCAAGCTAAAACCTGAATTTTCAACGGCATATGTCGTGGTTTTTTTGTGTTCAGTGAATTGGGGCGAGAGATGATTGTTGTCCTGTTGAATATTTGTGGAACTGTATACCATCACTTTAAACATTCTTTTCGTAATGTGGTATTTATTGTCTTTCTTATCTTAACGGAGTTTAAATTTATTCAGATAGGACAAATTAATAATATTTAAAATTCACATTAATTTAGTTTAAACAGCATACAGTATTTACTAAATTATTTCTTACGTACAGTAAAACAAAATAAGAAAAATGATAAATCTGTACAGTGTGGTATATGGAAATCATTTCTAAAACTTGGAAGACCAACTTCATACTAGTTGGAACAAAATGATAAGTTATTCTCTGACGACTGACGATACTATTTTTTAAGACAATGAAATAAAATGTTTTTTTAAATAATTATTTTTTAAATACATTTAAAAAACCATTTTAAGAAGTACAGTATACTATCAGTTTTTCTTGCACATTTAACCACGTGAATTTGTATCATTTTAAAAGTTAAGAATACATATCCAGTTTTATCTATAGATGAATTTGTATTCATCTATTATATGCATTCATTTTCGTATTAAAATTGTAAATAAACTAGTTCAAAAATAACTATTTTCTGTCCTCCGATTTACATCTTGCGATTGCCTCTTTGATGTCTTCCAACCTTTCCGAAACAATTTGTTCGTTGAATATTTTTTTTTATATATTGATTTCATTTAATTTTTCTAACCAGCTTACAAGAGGTAGAATAAATACTTAAAAATAACAAAAAATACTTACAACTAATCGAAAATTGCACAATGAAAAATAAGAAATATAAGATGGCTAGTCCCTGCATGATGTTAAGGGGTCCACTCCAAAGTAGTATATGTAAAACAAATCTATGAAAACTTACTTTTTAATTTTATATATTTGCATATTAATTAACTTAAGTGTCGAATATGATAATTAGTAACCCATATTGAATCATGCGGTGTGCAAGAATTTACATATATTGTATTGCTTCAATTACAATTTAAGATGATCGACAGTTGTCGTGCCTTGTTGAATTATAAATTTCTTTTAACATTACAATAAGTTAACTGTCCCCAAATAGTTCATACAGTGACATATTTGTGTAAATTAGGTGACCAGCTTACATGTACCTCATAAATTGTCTTACTATAAATTAACAGTTTGTCGTGCTAAAATATGCAAAAAATTTCATAATGAACTTTATACTGAATATTCAAGGTACTAATAATCCAAAATATGTATTTGACTTTTTTTTCTCAAAATTTGGTCTTGGCTGTAAATTGAGTTGTTTTTTCTTGAATTTGGTAGCTTGTTGTGGAATGGCATTTTTTTTTATCTTAATTTTGTTCCCCTCTAAATGTGATACAGTTTGTCAGTGACTTAAGATATGTCGATGGTTTCCGTTACTTTGCTGGTCTTTTAATAGACGGCATTTGAAAGGAAAACGTTGAAACATATCATACGACATTTTCTTATCGAAAGTAATAGCGTGTGGTGTATGCCCCACCCCCGGGGAGTAATCACTGTTCTACATCTCCTTAACATAGACCGTATTAACTTGGTTATGGCCATTTGTGGGGTTTTATTCTACTCCCGTCGAAGGGTCGTCCTGGGCTGAGCGACGTTGTTTCTTGCCCTTCTTGTTGTAGACCTCATCTATCAAGTGCTCGGTTGGTGACATATCTTGGCTGTAGGGTGCAATCGAGAACAAGGACATTGTTTTACCCGAGTTAGTATGGAAAAGGGCTGGTCTCGTATTATTTTGCTGCAGCGTAACGTTTCGTGAACGGATAAGTGGAAACACGTGATTCCCAAGGACCTGATATCTTACAACTGTAAGATTGCGCTTGATGACAAAGAGAGGTGTTGTGACTCCAGAGAAATTAAACTAAGCCATTGCATATCATTGACCGATTATGTCATTTTTCCTAACCCGAGCGTCAGAATATCGCTCACCTCGATGAACACAGGCGCGTAGTCGTTCATATGACAAGAGAATTGTCAGAGAATTACAGTCGTCTTCGCTAGGCCAGGTGAAAGCGATTGGATCATTATGTACGCAACCATTGTAATCGACATTAACGTTGTCTGTGTTTAAGTGGAAGACCAACGAAGGGACAGTGTTGCTTTAAATGGAACATCCGCAACCTATTTACAACCGCACTGGGAGGGACACACTTGGCGACCTAAAACCTACCTCACAGTCTCCGTTTTCGTTTGAAATCGGTTTTGAATATGTGAAAAAAAAATATGCTTCAATCTTAACGTTGTGACCTAAATTCGCCAATCCCTCCTGCTTGGAAGACGAGCAAATTTTCATATGGATTGAAGACACGGGCTATCATTGAATCATGGAGCACAAATTGCTGTGAATCCATGTGTCCGTCCCCACTGCATAATAGGGGCAATAAGTATACCCCTGTCATTTGCATCATTTTTAAAACTTCAATTTTTGATATGATTTTTAAGTCTCGCAGTGTCCGGAATGTACATGTTCTTGACAAATCTTTTAAAACCACACATGGACGTAGCTTGTCGTTAGAGTATTTAGACATTATGCGGAAGTTGCCTGCTGTCAAAGTCAAAAACATTTTGGAATACACATAAAAAAAATATATATTTCTAAGCTTAAACTTGCGTTTCCTTTTTCCGTTCTGTGTTTTTTTCTTAATATATTTCCTATAATATTTAAATATTCGTTCAATATATAAGCATCCGATATTAAAATAACCTTGTCCTGTGGTGAGGGAGTTTCTGTCACTCTTTCAGTTCGTTTATTTAGCTCTAATGACATTTATTAATTACCACACCCAAATTAATTAACCATTCCAAAAATCAATTAAATTAATACTTAATTGATAACCACGAATTCAACAACAGAATACATTATGCTACATGTATTATTAAAATATGCAAAGCATGGTAAAAATAGATACATAGTATGTCCTTCATGCTTTATAACAAAGGTCATCGAAGACTTACAGAACCATTAGTTGTCCTTGAGTATGTTCTTCTTAGACGACACAAGGGTTACTACCGTCATTTGATGGTCCCGATAATTATAATACAATAATTTATTATTATTTTCAGGATAACTCGTAGAAGAAGCTGCTGAGGGATGAAACACTATTATTTTTACAACACAATGTCGCACTGTTAGTAGACATCTGAATATTCATGAGTTACTATTTACGACAATGGCGTATACTTGTTTATAGGTCATGACGTAAGCATGTAAGCCTTTCTATATGTAAGTTACTCTATGGTTTATTACCTCACAAGGACGCTTAAATTATTTGACTTTCCAATCTTTTGAATATAAGCGTAGTTGATGAAGGTTATTCCAGAAACACGTCATACGCAGTGAAGTAGATATCGACATTTTTTATTAGTTGCTAATTGAGAATCTTGATAATCTGGAACAGATGAAACAGAAGATCAGCTCAATTTTATTAGTAGCATCACGGGTTCCAAAGACAGCTTGATATTTTATATGAATTTATTGTGAAGTATTGACATCTAAAACTAATATCTGCTGGTATATAGCGGTACGTGAAATTAAAGGACTGAGTTAGCTTCTTTTCAATAGTTTTCTTCAGTATGAAGTCTGTTACATTCGAGTAAAGGAATTCGGCGAGAAAGGGTGCACAGTTAGTCCCCATATGAATGCCGGCTCTGTTGACAAAATAAACATCCACCAAACATAACAAATAATGTCTAATTAAACATAAATATGTAAATGTCAGAGCACTCTTTGTTAGAATTAGAGTGTTTCGCTTACAAAATTAGAATTGTCCCTTACTAAAAATAGATATGTGTATCTACGTTGGCCTTTCATTTTATATGAAAGAAGGTTGAACAATTGTGGTTTTTTTTATTTGTCCTTTAGATTAGAGTGGGACCAGACGTGTAAAAGGTAAAGAAGTCAAATGTTTTAATACTATTGAAAGTGACAATGACTGTATGTACTCTAACAGATCTTAAGACTTTTTCTGACTCGATTCATACCTCACTAGGAATAGCTGGTGTCTCAGTAAATCTGAAGACCTGGTCTTGACCGCTGATTGAAAAGATGTTAAATATTTGAAAATATCTTTCATTGGAGCATTTGGAAGACCCAACATTATAAAGTTATTTGTAAGGACAATTATGAAATTTAGGTATTCAGTCGATTGATGGAAGATCTAGTTCTTCATCTTTGGTTGCTATTCCACAGGAACAGAAAACAAATATACGATTGTCCAGGTTTAGCTCTTTCGCAAGTGTCATTGGGGCATATGTATGGTTGTCAAGTGAATTGTCATTACCTAATTCCTTGTCCGATGAGTCTCTGTAAAGCGATTTACGCACAAACATATTATTGTTCGGTGTCTTGTCTACTGGTACAAGAACATATTTGTCAAGAAGGTGAGACGTGTATTTTGAAGATTGTTGTTACGCGAATGCCCATTTACGGATTGTTTTTTTTTCATATTTTAATTTGCTTTAACGACCTCACACCATTAGCCCATTCTGAAAGAGTATATATATGCCTTCTCTGTCGTGCGTTGCCATTTGTCTAACATGATCATCGATGAAATCCACAAGAAATTTAAAATTATGTTTCCAATTAATGGATTTAGTCACACTGACTGTATGATCAACACTTCTCGTTTATAATGTCAAACTCTCCAGTTATAATATGATCAGCTGAATTATATATGAATGGGGATATTGCACAAATGCAAATGGGAGGTTTAGTAGTCAATGTTGAGATATTGCTTGCAGTTGAAGATGTTGGTTGCAATATGTGTAGTATGGGTATGCGACATTGTGGGAACACTCAGATGTTTGCTAGAGGCAAAATGTAGATTTGACCGATTGTTCATAAATGATATTGCCTATTTTGATGGATAATGAAAGATTAAGAAAGAAACATATATCTGTGTCATCTTTTTAATGCCAACAGGTTTGGAAAGTGTGTGTTGGGCAATGTACAAGACAATTGCTGCGAGCAATATAAAACTCTAAATGTTGATGTGTTCATACATTTAAAACTATGATTAATTTCACAAGACATTAAAAAGCTACAGAAAGGAGTTTAAAACAGAACAATATATCATTTTAATGATTTATTGCATTGATCCATTCAAATGATCAATTCGTTGAACAAAATAATTGGTTGTTATAGCATAATATTCGCTTGATTTTTATTCCTCGCCTATCTTCCAATACCAACCATAAGTATAGACGGCTACAAGATTTTAAATTAAAATTATTTCCTTGTATAGAAACTTAAATCATTAAAATTGACATTTGTGCTTCCCGATCAATTTAAATTTTAGAATTTTAATTGACATTTCTGTATATGTTAAATTTTGCCAGGTATGTTATAAACAGTTTCTATCGAATGTATCCATGTGAACTCTGGAACGGAGTGAAGAGATATAAACCGTGATTTTACATGACGTTTATTCATTTTTTTTAATTTATGAGTGTTAAATGTGTTGATTTAATATTTCTGACATAATAACTACATTTACAGTGTAGCTATCTTAGTGTGCGGTTAGTAATAGTATATAAATAATCGTGTCATTACTTTTCCTAAATACATTTGACATTTTATGTCACATTTTATTTGATAGTGTATGGATTGGAACGTAAACATTTAATGTTAAGACTGGAGTACGTCAAAGATATCATTCCCTTAGCCATCTGTATCAGAGATCAGAACGTAAACATTTAATGTTAAGACTGGAGTACGCCAATGATATCATTCCCTTAGCCATCTGTATCAGAGATCAGAACGTAAACATTTAATGTTAAGACTGGAGTACGTCAAAGATATCATTCCCTTAGCCATCTGTTTCAGAGATGAAAACTTAGATATCAAATTTGGTGCGCACGTTTTTGGAATAACCTTCATCAGGTACGCTCAAAGTCGAAAGATTGGAAAGTCAAATAATTTAATGTTTTGGGAGCAATAAAACCAAAGAGCTTAATCCGATAACGAAAATCAGCTAAGGCCATCTATGCCTAGGCCTGAATGAGGATAATCATAGTTTATTGATAATTATATAGCTTAGGAACTGTCAAATTCAATAGATTTTTCTATTACTTTAACCTTAGTAGAAATAAAGTAGGCACTGATATTCAATGATATATTTATTTGTACTTCAAATATTAGACCTCAATGATAATTCTCAGACAATTCTATTTTTCAAACCCACACAAATTATCTAGATAAAATAATGTATCATAGACATGTTTGTATTCACACAATTGTACAACTAAACGGTTGTTGAACGTCGTGTTAAACACAGATACCAATAACCATGTTTAATGTACAACATTTAATTGTATCTTTTATATCAAACAGAATTCTGGACATTGGTGGGGATAATATTGATATATACATGGTAGAATGACATTCCTAATATCTTCGTCCTGTGTCGTGTGAACCCAATGTTGCCAGTATATCTTGATTGTCCATTTGTTGATTGCCTCTTCGGTTTTCTCTAATGTTTATTATGAGATATTCCAGATTGAATAGTTTACTTTAAACATATATTTTATTGTCATACAAAAACAAGACAAATAGATGAGACACATGTTGTAAACTTATGAAGTCTTCTCCGGTACATATATAAACATTAGCAATGACAATATATTACAAATACAGATAATATGAATAACTACCATAGCAAAAATTGAAGATAACATAACAGAACAAAAGTTCTATTGGCTAAAATATATAAGAGTCAGTTTTGTATAATACTAATAAACTTTTCGATGATAATTGCTTAACCCGTTAAAAGTCCAAAACGTTTAATCTTCAAGGTCCCTGGTGCAGACTGTTTCTGATTGCTTCTTGTGGTATCTTCATACAGGAGAATACCTTCCACTAATCAGGAATCGCACAGTAGTGGCTTGTGTGGTATTGTGACCGACTTCCTAAATAGAAAATTCTAAAATATTATCACATGGTCATGGAGATCCTAAGCAAATAAGCAGTATAAACTTTCTTGGAAGAACTGAACGCACACTTTTGTGTAATAAATGGAGAATTAGTAGGCTTAGACCGACTGAAACTAATGCTATAACCGAGTCGATACCTCTGCTGGTGGACTATTAGTCCCCGAGGATATAATCTGCCCAGTAGTTAGTGCCTCGACACTAACATGCTTTATTAGATATATTTATTACTGAAATTTACAGTTCCTAAATAATGTAATTATTTATAAAACTAAGGTTCTCCTCCCTCAGGTATAGATGATCAAACTAAGGTTCTCCTCCCTCAGACACAGGTGATCAAACTAAGGTTCTCCTCCCTCAGGCATGGGTGACCTTAGTCAATTTTAGCTATCCTGTTTAGGCCCTTTGGTTTTATTACTCCCAAAATTTGTAATTATTTTGCTTTCCAATCTTTCGATTTTGAACGTACCTGACGAAGGCTATTCCAGAAACGCGTCTTGCGCACTAAATTTGATATCTACGTTTTCAACGATATTTCAGTTATATCGTGGCGGTTAGTTTTATTGGTGGAGGAAACCGGAGTACATGGAGAAAACCGCAATCTAGTTTTAGATGCAAATTTATAGTTTGCAAGTAGTTTGTACAGTGGTAGTGAAATGTATATGATATGGATAATCATTTTAAAGATTAATTAGAAATTACTTTGTTTTAAATTGTGTTGTTCTGACAGACAATGTATTCTTTAACTTGATTTGTTTTTTGCTTGTTTTTGTTATTGTGCTTGATGGTTATTTAGCGCTAAGTCAGCAATTTGTAAGTTATATCATGGCGAGAGCAAGTTACTTCTTTGGCCAAATGATGTCTCTTTACTACTAGATCAAAATGCTAAGTTGGATTTTCATTAATTGTCTTTGAGCGAGTGTCCCAAGACGTTGGAACAAGCGACTAATAGCCCTTGATAACCTTTGTTTAAATGTCACACAGTGTTTGATCGAAGATTTTTAGCCTTTTGATGTCTAGCATATGACGTATTTCTTCACGTTTTTAAATGTACTTTGCAGTATCGAGGACAACGCGGCCTTCGGGAAAGGTTCAAGTGTATTTTGTACATTTGTTCCTTCAATAAACATACATGAGTACATGGATTGCCTGTTCGTCGTTTCTGCACATCGTGTCTCTCTGACCTTAACCTTTACTTGTGTCTCTATTCAATGTAATCATTGTATACATTGGCTATATTTCGCGCCATTTCGATCTCGGAGCTACTTCTTGTCCCCCGACGCTTCGTCGAAGGGGACTATAGAAATGGGTGTCGTCCGTCCGTCAGTCCGTCCGTCCGTGTACTTGGTTTCCAGATGATAACTTGTGAATGAAAAGTCAGATTGAAGCTAAGTTTGGTATGTAAGTGTATCTTATGAATAGTTAGGTCAAGTTCGATAATGAAAATTTTTCGACAATTTTCACTAGAGTTGTGCCCCTTTTTATACCTCAAAATTGCTAAATATTTGGTTTCCAGATGATAACTTGGG
>MJUT01055631.1:733240-755186 GCA_002080005.1 Gigantidas platifrons | reverse complement strand
TTTTTTTTTTTATTGTTGCCCAGCGATCTTTGAGGTGCCCCTCTATGCCTTATTATTCACAGGCATTTGACCGATAGACCTTAATTTCCCTGTGTTTGCCACGGGGGTACGTATTTTCAGGGCTAGTAACGATGTACATGTAGGGCCTCTATTTAATTGTGGGTCCTGGGTCCACACGAATACTAGAAAAATACACAAGGTAAGAAACAAAATTTTTCACAAACCTGGAGATCGACTTATTTTCTGTTACGCGGCATGCGATTGGTCAATTCTTTTCCGGAAAATTGCCTTGACCAATCGCGTGCCGCGTAGTAGAAAATAAGTGGTCGACCTCCGTGTTCGTTGACAATCTGTCTTGGGAACAGATAGTCAGGTATATATGCAAATTAGTATGAATATGAGAGTAAACCCGTGGCACAACAGCTGATGGGGGTCCACAAGGTTAGTGCATTCCATCCGTTTATTTTTTTAGAAATCAGGGAAATCGACAATAATAAGAAAATTAGCAGTACGCCGCCATTTTTAGTGATTTTGTTTCTTACCTTGTGTATTTTTCTAGTATTCGTGTGGACCCAGGACCCACAATTAAATAGAGGCCCTACATCGTTACTAGCCCTGAAAATATGTACCCCCCCAGGCAAACACAGGGAAATTAAGGTCCATCGGTCAAATGCCTGTGTTATTATTGATAGAACTTCCGAATCCTGTGATATAAGCCCCCAAAAAAGAGTTGTCAATCAAGGGATAAACATAATTTGTAACAAGCTCCTGTGCTTTTACTTCATTAAATTCCGGTAGGTAATCAAATCGAACAGTTGCCACAAAATCAAATTTCATTTAATTATTACAAATCATATGTGTATTTTATGTTCTTTATTTTGTAAATTATTATTCTGCTCAGTACTGGGCTCCATGATTGGAAAATAAAATATCTTGTAGATCTACTGTGTTGCATCAAATAACATTTCTGAAAGATAGAAAAATTTTGCTACTTAAGTTAAATTCACAGTCACTCGACACTATCAATAAAAAAAAATACATACACAACAGCCAATGATAAAAAATGTCAATGGGTAATTAAAAAGAGAAAACTTCCAATGCAAAAATCGAAACAAATCTGTACATTTTTTCGTGAACAGTTTTCCACTTTGGTTTTCTCCACTAAATGATCATGATGACTACTTGAATTGCAGACAGCTATGCATCGCTGCAAGGCACTTTTGTCTACTCTCGATGAGATTAGGCTTCCAAAAAATTTCTTCGGAAACCTAATCTCAAAGAAATTAACTTTTGTCATGCTGGTGCTGAAAGCTAATCTCCATCATTGATCGTCCATGATTGTTCTGTTCACATCGAATATTTATGTACGAAAATCAAATAAAAATAAAGTTATTGGATATTTATATGTCACTTTATATTTGCTCAACATAATTTGTTAAATTTTAATTAGGAAAGAAACAATTTTTAATTTCATAATATTAATATTTAAAAAAGAAACCATCATAAAGTGCGACCGCCGTGGTCATGTCACCGTCATGATCGTATGGTACATGTGGTTGGATTTATACAACTACCTGCACAGTCAGTGCCTATCACCACTGAAGTTATGTTTGAATCCTGCTGATGGCAAGGGAAGAGCCCAGGTGGCTCAATGAGTTAGGTAGTTGGATTACCTAACGACTCATAGCCTATCACCAATACGGCATAGGTTCACGCTCGGCTTTGTAAATTATAAAAAAGGGAGCACTTGACTCGCAGCCACAAGTGATAAAGTTTACCAGTTGCTTGCCCATGGTTGGTGGTTCTCTTCCACAACTAAAACTAGTTGTCATGATAAAGTTGAAATATTGCTGAAAGTGGCGTTAAGGACAATAAATAAATCAATCAATCCTGCTGATCGCAAGGTGTACTTGAAGCAATATTATGTGATAAAGTCAGTGGTTATCTCTGGATACTTCGGTTTCCTCCACCAATAAAACTGACTGCCACGATATAACAGAAATATTGTTGAAAGTGACATTAAACACTCTAACCCTAACCGACAAACAATCATGGGTGCCGTCATAGTCGTGATCGTATGGTAGTTGGATTTATAACTACCTATATACAATCAGTGCCTATCACCACTAACATGAGTTCGAATCCCATTTGGGGGAGGTGTACTCGATACAAGATTATTGGATAAAGTGTGTCAGTGATTTGCGATATGTCGGTGGTTTGCTTCAGGTACTCCGGTTTCCTCCGCAACGATATAACTGAAATATTGTTGAAAGTGGCATTAAACACCAGAACCCTAACCTCCTAACCTGTTTGTTAGGGCCAAAGTGGCTCAATGAGTTAGGTAGTTGGGTTACCTTACCTAATAACTCATACAAGCCTATCACCAATACGGCGTGGGTTTGCGCCCGGCTTTGTAAATTACAAAAAGAGTGCACTCGACTCATAGCCACAAGTGATAAAATTTACCAGATGCTTGCCCATGATCGGTGGTTCTCTCCGAGTACTCCAGTTTCTTCCACCACTAAAACTGGTTGTCATGATATAGCTGAAAGTGGCATTAAAACACAACAAATCAATCATTAAATCAATCGCCTGTTTGTTGTTTCTAAGGGCCTCTGGTTTAACAATGTAATGACTGTCCTGTAGCTGAAGTTCCATCTTAATCATTGTTTAATCATATTTTATTTTTACCTTATAGTATAGGCACCTAGAAAATATAGTAACATGGATATGTTTAACAAGTTAAGAAGTGCAGTGAGCAGTGCATTACCAGGCAATCCTTTAGCTAAAGATTTTGATGTATTGAATCATGTTGCAAGTGGTGGTCCTGGTCTGGTGTGGAAAATCTATAATGCTATCAAAAAGACAACAAAGCAGGTTTGTTACTCTCATTACAGTCGCACACCATTATCTCAAACATTAAGTAGCACATTTGATACAGTAAGGGTATCTAATTTAGTGCGCACGGCACGTTTCTGGAATAATCTTCATCAGGTAGCTAATAGTCATAACATTATAAAGCTAAATAATTTTAAAGTATTTGGGAGCCAGTAAACCAAAAGAGCTTTTACAGGATAGCCAAAATTGGCTAAAAACTGAACATAAGACAAGTTATGAAAATGAATACTGTAAACCGGGAAATTTTCGCGCCGTCTTTTTTTCGCGAGTTACTGATGAAATCCACATTCGCGGTTCACAGCCAACCTAAAGTGATAAAATGTATACAGTATTATTTAGACAAAAACATGCTGTGTCATATTTTCCTGACGGCAAAGATCTGCCTTGATCTTTCTTAGGTAGTTTGACCACATCATCGAATTGTTTGTACAATTAATTAAAACTGTTTGATACTGGTTTAATTAATTCTATGCGAGATCGATAAATGACGATTCCCCTACGGCTTTTGCTATGCTTACGCAATTGTATGAGTAGTTTTCTTATATATTAACCTCACTTGAGTTTTGAATGTTAAAGAGGAACAATGTATAAATTTCTGATAAAAACGTCAGCGCCAAAATAAGCTTATAAATAATAAATAATTGCATCATTTTATTTTGTATCTAATAATTTATTTTATGGAAAACAAAATATCCTACGTAGAACATCGCTTTGCATCCGATGTCTGCTTATGAATGGTCATGCTTTTTTCTCCTGATTGATCTATAAAAAATTGTCGGATTTGGCATTTCCTTGAAATGTTCTATTCTACTTACTAGTATATTCCCTTTCTTGAAATATTTTGCGACAGTTTTATTTTCGCGCTTCCAATGGTACCGCAAAAATAAAACTGTCGCGAAAATTGCCCGGTTTACAGTAACCAGAAATCATCTTTCAAATACCAGGTCTGTAATAAAGGTTCATGTGAGCCTCTAGATTGGTACATGAAATACTGCATAAAAGCCTACATTTAAAATTTTAAAATTACTCGTGGCAAGATTTCATGTACATATTTCATTATTTATCTATTACAGGAAGCTGCAGTTTTTGTGTTTGAAAAGAAACTGTTAGATAAATATTCCAAGAGAGATAGAGAATTAATTGTTGAGACTTTGAAGAAAGGTGTTTCACAGCTTACTAGGTTAAGACATCCAAAGATACTGTCAGTTTTAAATCCCTTAGAAGAATCCAGGTAATTAATTGTTGAGACTTTAAAGAAAGGTGTTTCACAGCTTACTAGGTTAAGACAACGTTTGTTGCACTTTTGTTGAAACACTAAAGGTATGTGCTGCATTTTTGTTATTTTTAGCAACACACTATACTAGGGGGACTGCTGTTTCAGTGAGCTAGCACTAACAAAATCATCTGAAGAGTCTTGTCCTGGTACAAAGAGGTCATGTTCATCACTTCATCCAAGAGGAGTTTGAAGATGCCAAAGGGGTAATCAGAACCGTAAATGGAAGAAGAACAGACAAGACAATGACCAAAGGAAAAAGTACAAAAGGACAAACAACAAATGTAACTTGTTCTTGTCATGATATACAAATGTAGCTGGAAAATAACTCATTTGTGTAGACTCACTCACTACAAACATCACTGAAGTAGATGAGCTAGATTCCTTTCTATGGAGAGCTGTACTAGACTCCAGACAATTTTATATCATAAAGTTGGTCTGTGACTTGTGATAGATCAGTGGATTTCTTTTTTGGTACTACATTAAAAAAAAAAAGAGGAAGAAAACAATATTTCTGAAATATTGATGAAAGAGTCTTGCTTTCATAATTCATAAACCTAATCTTGTCACATTCAGAAATTAAAGTTTTCAACAATAATATTTTTTTTTTAAATTAAAACAGGTTAAAAATTCACTAGAAGTTTACCAAAAATGAATAAAGGTGGGAGGATTACTGTTTCCTATCCTCACGTTTGTATTGCCATTGCACTGTTAAAGTCAGATCCTTCTACTGTATAGCCTAGGTATAAAAAAAGAAGTTTGGTTATCTCCCTTGTCTATTTTTTTAAGAATGTTAGAGGAAACACGCATATTTTTTTCTTTGTCCTTATGAAAAGTACATATTTGATGTATATTTCAGTCGTCACGTTGAGCACCAGCCCAAGACCAGTAAAACTTTGTTCGGACCAGTAAATTATTCAATTTTAATTTAGAAATATATAAAAATATACTCTACAATTTACTTCTAACCAGTAAATCCAAATTTTCATTTCGGCGACTGAATTTTTATGTCTTTATTTGCAGGGAAACTTTAGCTTTTGCAACAGAACCAGTATTTTCCAGTTTGGCTAATGTATTGAATAAGCATGATAACATGCCTAATCCATTCCCTGCAGACTTCAAAGAATATAAACTGTTTGAAGTAGAAATTAAACATGGATTGTTGCAGGTAAAATATCTATGTGAATAATAAAAACTCAATAGCATTTGTGTATTATTAATAGTTACTTATTGAAGGCAATAACCACATCAGTAATGGTTAGCATGCCCAACTCGGGTGTGGTAGATCATGGGTTTGAGTCCTGTTTGCTGCTCCTCTGCTAAACATGCAGCATTATGGAGTAAAAAGCAAGGACTGTTTTTGGCTCAGAATGAGGATAATGTGTCAGAGTGGAGTGACTTATCTACCCACAGACTTTTGTTTGCTAGCATTTATTTGTTTCCAACTTTCGTGTTGGTCATTATTTGAGTTAAACATTCATACTTACATGTAAACAGTCTGAAACAAATTACAATGCAAATCCAAAAATTGTCTGAAAAATCAGGTCCAGCAGAAAGATAGTGGGACCACCAACAGTAGAAGTCTTGCTGAACTTAATGTCTGATCAAAAAACAATTTGCCAACTCCAGTTAGACCAAACTTTAGGTCAAAGACATAATCTTTCAAATTTATATCAACCACCAGATTTCCCTATCAATAATTATACCCCTGCTCCACTGGAGGGGGTATACTGTTTTACCTCTGTCCATCCTTCCATCTGTCTGTCCGTCTTTCCTTCCGTCCCAAGATATTTTTCGTCGCATTTTTCTCAACAACTATTGATGGTAGAAATCTCATATTTGGTCACAAGCTTCATATTGTGGGAAGCGTTTTTGGATCCGTCAGATTCCTACTTCCTGTTTGCCGACTTAGTATGGAACATATATGCGGGGGTATCATAAGTGAGCATTAGCTCACAGTTCATCGTGTTTTACTTTTTGTTTTAAGGTAGCTGAAGGGCTTGCCTTCCTACACAATGATGTCAAGATGGTCCATTGTAACATATGCCCAGAATCAATCATCATCAACAAAAATGGATCATGGAAGATAGCAGGATTTGATTGCTGTATACCCAACAGTAACCAACAATCTGATCCTTCAGTAAGTATCAGTTGAACATAGGTTACATGGTTTGTCAAATTATTTTGCATTTTTTAATTTTTGATGAAAATATGCAAATTAGGCTGATTTTGACCAAAAATCTTCCCCTCTGAAATTATTCAGCCAAATTTAAGCTTTGCAGGGGTGGTGCTCATGGTCCCTATTCAAAATCGCATCAGACAACCCAGACCTCCATTCAAGATGGCCACAGTTACTAAAAATAGAAATTTCTTCAAGTGGCCAAAAAAAATCATTTTAAGCTCAAATTTAAACTGTAGCTTAGCCTTTATGCTAATGAATTGTTTAATATATCTAGAGGGGTTTCTGTGAATTTGTCAATTCTGACTCTTGGGGATATATATATATATATGCAATGCAGACCTATTTTAACAAAAAATGATTTAAGGATCAGGGCCTGAGTCATCATTAGGGTGTGTTTTTGATGATCCCCCTATCAAACATGGCTGCCTTTACAGTAAATAGAACATTAATTTAAACATATTTTATTGTCAAATATATACAATGGGATTGAACACATAAAACATTGGGAGTAAAATACTTTGACAAGGAGTTCCAGATATTTTTGTTCATTTAATATATAAATTACATGAGTAATACAGGCTCAAGACAGCCTCTGGTTATCTAAAAGATACAGTGACATCATAATTTCAGTCCTGAACAGTTCAACAATCCAATCAAGGAAAATTGTAGAAACAGGTGCAAATTTGATACCTTTAACACATATGCACGACTGTTCACTCTTCTGGCTTGATACAGGCACTTCAACAAAAAGTGGAGGGGCTAAACTAGTTTTATGGATCCAAACCTCTCCTCCGTTCATGCAAATGCTTTCCACGTATGAGTAAAATGGAGACCCTCACATATTGAAGTTTAACCGTTCAACCAATCACTAAAGTGAATATGAGTGAACTTTGTTTATTACAAGTGGTCAATTTTCCATGGCAAGAAAAAAAAAGTGAAATTGTATACCACCACAAATCTACTTATGAAGTTTTAAATATACAGTCAAACTTGTCTATAGCGACTTTTGAAGAGAGTTCTGAAAAAAGTCGCATAAGACTATAGAGGTTAGGATATTTGCTCCCAAAATCTCGAGAGGAAAAACCTAGTTCGGGTATTTAATCTGCATCAACTTTTAACGCGTTCGTTTGGAGGACAAATGCATGAATAGAGCTTAAATTCTGGCAAGAAAAAGGTATAATGAAATAAAAAATATGTTCAATTATCGTTAAATATTTCCGTCCTTTGTGGGTGAAATTAAAAAAAAAGAATATTATAAAATGATCGAGTTTTTTACTTTCTTTCAACAGTGTTATCGTAATTAGAATTAATCATTATGATTAGAAGAATGAAATTTCCTGACAAAACGTTTTCAAACTTCAATCACTCGCTGAAAGCTATAAATAGCCTAATCACACAATCAGCATGTGTTTACCTTGATCTGTTACTGCACGTAAAACGAATGTTGACAGAAATATATTCTGGGAACCAGTACTTCATGATTCAATAATTTCAAAATCACGATTATTTATTTATAAAACTGAAAGATTAAAACGGTATTTTCTATAGTAAGCAATTTTAAATATTTAATATAAATAAGAAATAAATACAGATTAATACATGGGCATTTCCATATTGGCCTGGTTATCATCCCGAGACACCCATATTGGCCATCGACTTCGTCTCAGGCCAATATGGGTGTCTCGCGATGATAACCAGGCCAATATGGAAATGCCCATGTATTAAACTATTTATTATATACTTCCGACAACTGCAGACGTAAACACCAGAAGTTGTTTATTTTGTCTGAAACGCACGAGGGGCACCTAATAACCGGTTATTGTCCTGGGGTGTGAAAATATGGACAGTTTACTTTTGGTCATATTGGTCATACAAAAATGCCTTTATTTTAACTAAGTATGTAATAAACCCAAATAAACCAAAACAACAGTAATAAATCATCACGTGAACAACTTACCTGTAACAAAAAATGGCGGTCTTACACAATAAAGCTAATCGTGACTTCATTTAATATGAAAATCTATTATTATGAACTAGTAACAGGTATGGACTTTGGGAGTGAGATGTTGTCAGTAGATCATGCAAATATCAGCTAGAGGGATATTGGCAACAATCGCTGCATCAGCTGGGCAAAACGGAAATTTTTCCAAAGTTAGGACTGTATTTGTTTATTTATTATCTAACTTCCTGTTTGATAATAATCTTCTAATAGTCGTTATATGAAGGATTTTTACCCAAAGAACACAGTCGTTAGTCGCGTTAGACAGTGGGTCGTTATATAAAGGTCGAATGCACGGGAAAACGCTGGGGAGGAATAAATAAGGTCGGCTAACAAAGGAAGTCGTTATACAGAAGGGGTCGCTAAGACAAGTTTGACTGTAGTTTAACATTATCACTTCTTCAAAATATTAGTTTCAGTAACATCTTAATATTTAAATGAAAAAATTAATTTAGAATATCTTATATGTTATCTTATCTTATATCTTATATATATATACAGTACAATAAATGTTTAATGTAGAGCTCTGTCTCCTCCATCAAATACTAAGTTATGAAACCTGTTAAAACCAAACCCTGAATAAAACAGAATCCCATATAAACCGAAAACTGAATAATACGGAATCCCATATAAACCAAACACTGAATAAAACAGAATCCCATATAAACCGAACACTGAATAAAACAGAATCCCATATAAACCGAACACTGAATAAAACAGAATCCCATATAAACCGAACACTGAATAAAACAGAATCCCATATAAATCGAACACTGAATAAACCAGAATCCCATATAAACCGAACAATGAATAAAACAGAATCCCATATAAACCAAACACTGAATAAAACAGAATCCCATACAAACCGACCTTTCAATAAAATCCCAATATGACTTAAGAAATCTTTGTTAATTCAAATTGTATAAACCAAACGACCGTTTATTCTAATCACAAAAAACTGTTCCCAGGGAGGTTCGGTTTCAACAGGTTTCTCTGTGGTTTTAACCCTTTTCAATTGTCCTGTGCAACCTCTGACGTAAATTCACGTAATCTTCAGCTTGTTGAAGACAGTCAGTAGTTTTAACCTTTTTTAATTGTTGTGTAACCTCTGACATAATCTTCAGTATATTTTTGTATTTTTTTTGACAGTTTTTTTTTATTATTTTATACTCTTTACAAATATAATAAGTATTTGGTAGATGGTGCAAAAAGATGGAAATGTAAATAACCAAATGCATAATTAACAAAGATGGATATTCATGAGAGAAGGGTCTGCCTAGGACAAATGACTACTTAACACACATATTGTAAAACTATAAAGGAAAAACTCCAAATAAATAAATAAATACCTCAGTAGAATATATGATGTTTATTTTATAGTTTGCCAACTCTGAGCCAGTATTTCCATGTAGGGAATGGGACCCAGAACTACCGACTATCATCCAACCTAATTTAGACTACCTAGCTCCTGAGTTTGCCTTGACCATGTCCTGCTGTAGAGGGTCAGATATGTTTTCTATAGGCGTGCTGATCCATGCCATCTTCAACTTTGGTAAAGCATTATATGAATGTAACAACCAGCTGTCAATGTTCAGGAAATATTCTGAAGAGGTTCGTATCACTTCTATTTGTCAGGGGTGTGGAATTGCCATGCCCGACTCGCCCGACTCGTACATAGAACCTGCCGGACAAGTAGATTTTCCTGGCTAGCTTGTCCGGGGACAAGTAAATATCAACAAATAAAAATAATTTCTTATTAAAATATTCTGGAAAGACAATTTCTCAAATGATATATCGTAAAATATTGACGGTTATATAAATGTTTTACATGTATGTGTTTTTTTTTATTGGAAACCATCGCATCAGTGATGTTCCAAAAGCAGCTAAAAATAACCAGAATTGTACAAGTTCTAAGTTGAGTATTACGACCCGATTGCAATGATAATTGTACTGCATTTACTTAACGAAAACCAGGATCGTGTAACAGGTTTTTATTGATGTTCCGAATGTGACGTTTCCTTGCTTGTCCATGGCTTTTCGTAAAAAAACAGGGCCTAACATCCGTGAACATACATTGTATAATACAAATCAGGTTGCAGTCATTACAATGGATAAATATTTAATAATAAAAAAAGGCTGGAAAGGTTCTGTTCACAATGAGAAAGTTAACAAATGGTAAACTCTAGCAGGAAAAGACGCATCATTTGTGGAAAAACACCCAACAGCGGCAATGGAATGTTCAGTCAAAGTGGCCAGCCGATTTCACATGGCTACTGCTGGATTCTGATAATGTCTCATATTGCAATATCTACAGCCGTACAGGAAATATTTTGATTTTCCTGACCGGAAATCATTAATGTTTTTTTTTTTGCAAAATCGTGGACAGAATGGATACTTATCTTCCCATGCCCATGGAGGCACAACTAAAACGGTTTGATGGATAAAGCCATTGTCAAGGTTAATCAAAATTAACTTGATTGATATCAACACAGCTTATTATTTTGTATCTATAAACAACCGGATATTCTCTGACTGCACATTCCTATCTGAAATTCAAATTTAAAATGGTCTTCATTTGGGCAGTGATCACTTAGACAGGGATGTTTGTGTTAACATTTCAAATTTTAGCTATGATGTAATAGAAAATATAAACAAGTTCAATTTACTTTTTTTAGTTAGCAACTGTGTTTGCAAGTATCAAATGTTTATAAAAAAACAAAAACAAAAAAAAACAGGACAAGTAGGATTTTGTCCGGACAAGTAACTTTTTTCAGATAACTTGCCCGGGGACAAGTAGAATATTTCAATATTTCCACACCCCTGTTTGTACATACAGTCATACTCTACCTCGTTGTGTGAAAGTCAATCAATCAAAGCGAAGTATTTGAGGTGGTTACGGTTATTTTGTTTAACGCCACTTTCAACAATATTTGAGTTATATCGTGGCGCTCAGTTTTATTGGTAGAGGAAACCGGAGAAAACCACCAACCTGTCGCAAGTCACTGACATGTTGTATAGAGTACACCCCGTCTGAGCGGGATTTAAACTCACAACATTAAGGGTGATAGGCACTGATTGGCGAAGTTTTTGAGTTATCAAGGATTTAGTAAAGTGTAAAAAAAAAATAGTCAAACCAGCTTTTATGGTCACCTTGAATTAGGTGTCACCTGTTGTAGATCGGCTGTCTAAAACCCTCCTGACTGATTTTACGTGTTACTTTAACTGAGTGGTCGCTACACTAAACACAGTCAGCAGGAACCCAATGTTTATCCCATACTATCAGATCACCAGTATTTAGCGGTCAGTTTTCATTGTAGATTTTAAAAAATTATGGTAATTATGGATTGAGGTGTTAATCAATACATAATTGTACCATTTAGCAATCAAATTATTGAACAATTAACTAATTAACTGTAAATCATTATAAAAACACTAAAGCTTTAAAAAAGCGGCTCATGTTTTCCAATAAATTATTGTCCGCTTATAGTAATAGGAATACATGATTCATTACGGAGAAATTAAGCAGAATTACATTATAGAGGCATATTTTGAAAATTGAATAAAACATATCAACATTTCATGTCTTTTAATAATAAAAAAAAAAATAGGGACAATAACATGATGTAGGCATATTTTGGAACTTAAGAAATGAAATATTTTCAAAGGTCGTGACAAAATATGAACGATATTTGTATTTTCAGTTGAGAAAGTTCCGATCTTCGTTATTAGGGAATGTTCCGTCAGAGCTACATGACTATGTCAAACTTTTATTGAATACAGAACCTTCAGTTAGACCTGATTCTAATCAACTCATGAAGGTAAGATATCGTCATTCTTAAAACATTTAACCAACTTTCAGTTTTTCTGTTCCTCACGTTTTTTTCCTGCACCAGATATTACGGGAGAGTACTCAAATTTTACAATAGTGGAACAGGAACAAAATCGTTAGAAATAACAGCACAAAATTATGTTATATACATTTTATTTGGTTTAGGTCAAAACAATTTTCGACCTACAGAAGCAAAATATGGTAAGTAAGAATTGACCTTTTTAACCTCCACAACTTGGACATGTAAGAAAGAAAGAAACAATGCTTTTTTTTACATTGTACAATTTAAAATGAGAACAATATAGTAATGTCCTATGCCTGTTACAAAAAACTTCACAATGCTTATCCTAACAAAAAAGAGTTACTTAAGGATTGATCGTAATTTTTGTTCGATTCATGAAGAAATAACCTCTATCAGGTTGTACACACCGTGTAACCTGCATAGCAGGTTACGCAAGGGTGTGTACAACCTGATTGAGGTTATTTCGATTGAACCAAACAAATAATTTCGATCATTCCTTATGAATTAATTCAAACTTTTTTTGTTATGATATTGAAAAATATATTTATTTTTTCAAAATAAGGCAAATAATCGAAAATAAATTTAAATAACCCCAAAGGTGCCTCATTTAAAGAAAATCGCCTGATGACAACGGCATGCAACGCGTTAAGAATGACGTCTATTTTCAGATTCAGTACATATACACATAACCTCAACTTTTTAAACCAATCAAAACACGTTTAAAATGATATGTGACTCTAAAATTAATTTATATGTACAATTTATTTGTTTAATGCAAGTGAATTATTGTTATTTTTTCAGATTCCGTATTTTGAAGATGTTGGCTCAATGACTTTACAGTTTATGGATACCTTATTCCAAAGAGACAACCTTCAAAAGTCACAATTCTTTAAAGGACTGCCAAAGATAATAGAAAAACTGCCAAAGGTACTAGCTTTATGATCTGAAGGGGGCTGTCGTTGTAGTGATCGTATGGTAGTAACTAATTGGATTTACAACTACATATGCAATCAGTGCCTATCACCTCAAAAGTTGTGAGTTCGAACCCCATTCAGGCGAGGTGTACTCGATACAACATTATGTGATAAAGTTTGTCAGAAACTTGCGACAGTTCAGTGGTTTTCTCCAGGTACTCTGGTTTCCTCCACCAATAAAACTGACTGCCATGATATAACTGAAATATTGTTGAAAGTGGCGTTAAGCAGGAGAGACAACACAATAGACAAAAGAAAAAGGACAAAAGGATAAACAATGATCTACAAAACATTACATAGAAAACTAAAGACATATGTTTTTGCATAAACAAACACCAATAATTTAATATTTGTGTATGTAAACCTTTTGTACTAATTAACACTTTTTTATATTAGAAAGGAAATGACATTCAAAGTGTCATACAAATGTAGGAAATAGGAAATTATGTTGTCATTTTGATATTATTTAAGTGTAAATAGGTCAGTTAGGTTGTGGTTTATCAATACATATAGACTTATAATTTTTGAGTGGGGGTATTCTTAGCACGACGTAGCATGCAACATCTTGTTTTGTATTAGCCCCAAGCCATACTTTGACATCAATCTGCATCTGTTTTTGTCACTTAAGACTTTTAAGATTGCCAGGAGTGTGAATCATACCACGGATATGTTCCACTTGTCGTAAGCACTTCCCGGTCCTTTCCTCATTCATGACTTATCACCGGGTTTGTAACTAGATTAACACGACAGGTGTCACTAGTGAAGCATGAAATGCCTACCCTTCCAGAGCACCTAAGTTCGCCCCCGGTTTTTAGTAGGGTTTGTGTTACTCGACCTTTAGTTTTTAATATGTGTTTTGTAGATCGTTGTTTGTCCTTTTGTACTTTTTCTTTTGCCATTGTGTTGTCTGTTTTTCGTCGATATACAGATTCTGATTACCCCTTTGGTATGTTCAAACACTTCTTATATGGTTCAAATTTTCTGGTCTTATTATGTTATGGGTCTGTCATTAATGCCATTGTCATAGTTGCTGTTGTTGATTTTCGTCTTTGACACAAAAATGTTTTCCGTACAATAACTTTTGCTCTAGTTGACCAATTCCTATGAAATTTTCAACACAACGATCTTTAGCACAGAATAAAGTTTGAGATTAATTTTGGAGTTTGTAGCTTTACCTATTTTTTCTTAACTAGAGGATCCAATGTGCCAAAAAGGGTGTTTGCTGGTTTTGCATGCTGCAGGTGTTAAATTAACATGAGAAAGAGATGTATCTAAATCCAAAAATATTTATGAGTCATATGAAATGTTGATTTTTTTCAACGAACGTTCCATGAGATAACTTTGTTTTATATATGTAAGAAAATTAGGATCATTTACAGTGAAGATATTGTCTAGGTAGCTGCAATTATTGTTAAATTAAGTACTCTGTGTTCTTATTGAAGTTTAGCCATAATGATATATTCATAGTGATATAAAAACAAGTCAGCAATGAGGGGAGCACAATTCGTTCTCATTACATTTCCAACCATGGGATTGGCTGAGAACAAAGATTGTCCATTACTGTTTAACTTTTTTCATGTATTTTTTCAAATGATTGATTACCTTAAAACTTGATTCAATTACATTTTTTTACAGAGAGTGAATTTACAACGAATTTTACCAGCATTGACAAAAGAATGTGTTAACACTGACATGATTCCATTCGTCTTACCTAGTGTGTTGTTAATGGCTGAACAGGCCACAGACAGAGAATACATGACATTTATCTTCCCTGAACTTAAACCAATGTTTAAAATCAAGGAACCAATACAGGTTTGTAATATACATTGTATTCACAGGGAGTTTGTTTTATTCACGGAACAATTCACAGAGTAATACATGACGTATATATTTCATGTTCATAATTTAAAACCAATGATTAAAATCAAGGAACCAATACAAGTTTGTAACATGCAGTCAAACCTGTATTAAGAGGTCATGATTGGGACAAAGAAAAAGTGGTCTTATAAGACAGATGACCTCTTAAAAGAGGTTCAATTCATATGAAATTTGACAGGACAATATAAAGGTGACCTTTTAATACAGGTGACTGCTTAACAGAGGTGACTGCATAGGCAGGTTTGACTGTACATTGAATGCAAACGTAATCTGTGTAGAAATTAAGAAAATGGCTGAATACAGAGAGAAATACATGTTTTTTATATATATATTTCATTATTTAAAACCAATGTTTAAAATCAAGGAACCAATACATTTTTGTAATAAAATTGTAACACTTTTAAATCATATTATTATTTTAATTAATACAAATATAAAACAACAAAACAAAAACATTCATCAATAGATATAACAACGAAATTGTTCCAAAATCAGTTGTCATTTTTCATCGGAAATATTCTTAGACACTGCATCTTATTTAAAGGGGCACTTGTGTATGTACAAAAGGATAAGATCTCTCCTTTTCGTCCTTGCGGAGCAACTTTTAGTGTGGAAAGTACAGTACATTGTATGCACATGGAGTATGTTTCCATCATGAACAATTCACAAGAGTAATACGCGACATATATATTTCATATTCATAATTTAAAACCAATGTTTAAAATTTTCATTTTACTCAAAAGGACATTTCCCAAGATTCTTCATTTTATCTCTGTTACCAGCAGCAATGGCAGATCTAGGAACTGCTAGACTCTGTGTGTCCATACCTTTGCTCTAAACTCTGAGAGAATACATAGATTGTGTAATCTGTAACTGCAATAGTTTGCATTATCAATCTATCCACACAACCTGATTATTATGTCATATTCAGGTGAACTTTCATATATCAAATAATTTATTAAACTTAGCCAATCAGGAAGCTTTATGTTTGTGATGCATTAATAAAAAAAACAGTTCAACTAGACATGACTTCTAATCAGGTTTTGTCAGATGTTAGGGGGATCGTAGCATATTAAAACAGCTGATTTTTTTTGTGAAAGAATATAAATACTAAAAATGTGGAAAGACTAGTGATATGATCGTACTTCAGATTTTTCGGCTTTCCAATCTTTTCGATTTTGAGCGTACTTGATGAAGGTTATTCCAGAAAAATGTCGTGCACACTAAATTGTATATCTACGCTTTTATTTTGTTCTGTTTCAGATACTACTGCTATTTATGCAGAATATGAATCTGTTGTTGAAGAAGACACCTCAGTCAGAAATAAAGAATCATGTTTTACCTATGATATACCAGGCATTAGAACAAAATAGTCCTCAATTACAGGTAAACTTGTAAAGTAGCCCGCCTTATAAAGTCCCTCCCACCAACAGACATGGGGTAATCGTTATCAGTTGTAATTGATTACATTTTGTAATCTGTAATTTGACATTTTTTAGATTACATGTAATCATAATGTAATCGATTACATTCATTTTGACCCTGTAATCATGATTACTTTCTAATTATACCCCCCCCCCCCCCCCCCCAANAAACAATGTTTGGGGGGATATATGGGAATCACCCTGTCCGTCCGTCCGTTCATGTACCTTGTAAGCGCAACTCCTCCTAAGGGCTTATTGGATTTTTATGAAACTTTACACACATGTAGTATACTACCTGCAGATGTGCATGAAGGAATATAGTTGCTGTCCAAAATTTAAAAGGGGAGATAATTCAACTTATACTGTCCATTCATCCATGTACCTTTTAAGTGCAACTCCTCCTAAACGACTTATTGGATTTTTATGAAACTTTACACACTTGTAGTACACTACCTGCAGATGTGCATGAAGGAATATAGTTGCTGTCCAAAATTTAAAAGGGGAGATAATTCAACTTCAAAATTTAAAAGGGGAGATAATTCATTTTATACTTTCACGAAAGGGGGGGGGGACATGTACCTTGTAAGTGCAACTCCTACTAAACTGCAAGTGGGGGGTATCACTCAGTGAGGTCACTCACAGTTCTAGTTACATTTAGATTACTTTTCATCATTTTGACTTACCCTCAAGAGAAGTTTTCATCATTTTGACTTGCCCTCAAGAGGATTTTTCATCATTTTGACTTACCCTCAAGAGAAGCCATCCCCTCTTGTAATGCCATTTTTCATTGCAGAATATATGAATATCACAATAATAGATTATTTTTCATAATGTAAATTAAAAAGAAGGCAAATTAGCAATATTTTTAGGTTTTCGTATTTTAGTATCTCTGCCACCTATGCTCTCAAAGACAATATTTTGCCAATTAAATATGATGTTAATTTATATTCACAGGAGATCTGTTTAAATATAATTCCAACTTTTGCTGAGCTTATCGAATTTTCATCACTGAAGTCACACATTTTACCAAGAATTAAAAAGATCTGCTTGTCCACATCTACACTCAAGGTAAATATACCTATGATTGATTTAAAAAGTTTGTATACTAAACTCTTTCTACAGATTAAATGGGAATTCCTCAATTTTTGCATGCTGGCTTATTTCCATGTGCAGATTCATATACGAATGTGGCGTTTTGATTGGACAATCATGTTATATCATGGAGGTCAGTTTTAATGGTGGAGGAAACTAGTGCCCAGAGAAAACCACAAACCTATCGCAAGTCACTGACAAACTTTATCACATATTGTGGTATCGAGTACACCTCGCCTAAGCGGGATTCGAACTCAGATAGGCACTGTAAAACCAACTACCATACGATCACAACCACAATGGCCCCAAGATGGAATCTGATATACATGAAAGAAGTCAAACCAAATATTTGTTTATTTTGTAGATCAGAGTGCAGTGTTTATTAAGTGTAGGTAAACTGTTAGAGTACATGGATAAATGGACTGTCTTAGATGACATTCTGCCGTTCCTACCACAAGTACCCTCCAAAGAGCCTGCTGTTTTAATGAGTATACTAGGTACATCAGTTTGTTTTCTAAGATGGCAAAAAAATACACTCTACACATTAAAAAGCTTCATTTGTTTAAAAAAAACAAAAAAAACTCTGTACTGTCTAATTCTTCATTAAGCACACATCATTAATTATAAAGAACGAGAACAAACACTAGTAGACTCAGTGTTAGGATAATATGTCCTGTCAGCATGTCTATGTTAATACTGATGTTTGAACAAGCTAATACTATATCATCATGGAGTATTGCCATTTGTTTGCTGCTTTTTATAATGTACTCCAGTTTGCCTGTTTACCTTTATCAGCTCATCCAGCATTCTACGAAAAGTCATGTCACTATTACTGGAGCTTGTTTTAACATCACTTCTTATTCAAACCCATTAATATCTAATTTAATGTAAATAAAATTGGCACAAAAATTATTTCTTAAATTAAAAAATGCATAGTTACATAATTTTCTCAGTGAAACATACCAACGAAAGACAACTGTTACAAATATTGGAAAAGGGAGATAATATGCTTACATTTCACAAATAAGGAATTAAATATTTGAATGATTAAATTTAAGTGTTTTTTTTTCCACAGGTATATATCAAGTTGCCATGACTCATGCTAAGTTGGGGATAACCAAGGATATCATAGCTACCAAAGTTTTACCTTTCCTGATACCACTGAGTATAGATAATAATATCAACTTGTCACAGGTAAGATGTCACTACTCAGATATTCTACACAACATTCAAATTTTAAGCTGGTTATTGGTGAGGGTTTCCAGTGCTCAAACCCACAGAGCTCGTCAGCCCGTTCCCGGGTAGCAGATAGAGGGAACCCTCTTAATGGGGAGGCTCTCAGGTTATAATACAGAAAGCATGACCGTGGACCATAGTGAGTAACATGTCTGAAGCCCCTACAAAAGACTAAGTTGTCGTCCCCACCCAACTCTCAATGCTTTTTCAGTGGCAGTCAAAATATTGTTGACCCGGATGATCTGCCCTTCCCTCATTTCTATATGGTTTATATATATTAATAAACTTGTTCTCACCCTGAATATAGCTGAAATACTGCTTAGTGCACGTTAAGCAATAGTCAATCAATCTTCAAAATGTAACGTTGTAATGGTAGGCATGCTGGCCTCAATTCAGTATGTCATGGGTTCGAGCCCCAGTTTGGTCAAATCAAAAACTGCAAAATTGGTATGTGTTGTTCCTCAACAAGTCATGCAGCATTAATGAGTAAGAGCAAAGACCGCTTGGTTCAGAATCAGGATAATGTATCTGAGTGGAGCGACACATCGACCCATTGTTTCAGCACTGTAAAAATCCCAATTAACCGTGTTGTTCTAGTACAAAGCAGACATTGTTATCATATTGTCAAATGTAACTTGTTCTTGCAATGATATAGAAGGGCCCGGGTTTCTCAGTGAGTTAGATAGTTGGATTACCTAACATCTCATATAAACCTATCACCAATATGGCATGGGTTCGCACCCGGCTTTGTAAGTTACAAAAAAAGGTGCACTCGACTCGCAGCTGCAAGTGATAAAAGTTTACCAGTTGCTTGTGCATGGTCGGTGGTTCTCTCCGGCTACTCTGGCTTCTTCCACCACTAAAACTGGTCGCCATGATATTGCTGAAAGTGGCATTAAACACAATAAATCAAATCATTGATGTAGCTAAAAAATGCTCACTTGTAGTCAAACAACAATGATACACTCACCCTGTTATACACAATCAAAGGGAGACAAGCAGATAATGTATTTACAAATTCAAGGTTTAAAATAAAAATTAGAGAATACCAAAGGGCCAATCAGAAATGGACAATCCAGAGAAACTGGCAAGACGAAGAAAAACAAAACAAAAACACAACACAATATGTGTAGGACACCACTACATGCAAATCTTCACAAATTATGTAAATAAGACATGAGCCCTCCCACAAACAACTGAAGGCAAAGACTAAACGTGAGCCCTCCCACAAACAACTGAAGGCAAAGACTAAACGAACATTGTTTCTGTGCTGAAATCGCAACCGACATCACAATAATACATCCAATCATGGTCCAGTCACGTTTTCAGTATTTACAGTATATCTGAACTATTAAATTGTTTCAGATGTGAACTGTATATTCTTTTGAGATGTAAATTTATATTATTTATACAGTAGTCTACCTCTTATAAGACCACTCCTATCAAGGGCCATCACTCTTATACTGGGCCAAATTTCAGATGTGAACAGTAAAATCTTTAAGATGCAATTTCAAATTTTATATTTGTATACTAGTAATATATATATATATATGGATGAAGTGATACACATATTCAAATACAGTGTTGAATCTCAATTATATGCTGATCTGTGTAATTTTCAGTTCAATGCATTTTTTGATGTGATTAGGGAAATGTTGACAAAAGTAGAACAAGAACACAGAGGTAAACTAGAACAACTAGATCAAATGAAGAAGGAACAAAGGTACTGCTCAAGTTTTGTGTCCAAATATTGACACATATATATCTTTCCTCCCTATTTTTATTTACATGGCTTATGGGGGGGTTGTGGCACTGGCCAAGTCATTAAGGCTGTTGACTTAAGACAACAAGTCTAAACCACTGACATGTTCCCATTTTAGGAGTTGTAACTCAGGTTAACTAGGAATTTTCAATTATAGTACATTTGTATTTAAATGTTTTTTCATTGATTTTTAAAATATTAATTAGGTTTTTCAGAAACATTTTTGAGGTGTTACAAATATCAGTGTGTTTATGGTTATATGGTAAATGTCTATTCAGATTTATTGGTATTTTGCTGGTTTCATTGCTTTCAGAAAGTCTATGGAAATTTTAGAAAAAATAGTTTTTATTTTTTTTTAATTCCTCAGAGTTGGCAGGTAATTTCAATTAAATTTAAAGGAATGACAACTTTGCAATATGCAGTTAAACCTGTCTTATGTGAACTTCCAAGTAAACAGTGAAATATGGTCACATAAGACATGTGGTCACTTAATACAGGTTTAATTGATATGAAATACACTAGAGGGAAATAAAAATTAAGGTCACATCATACAAGTTATTGCTTAATAGAGGTGATCACTAAAGCAGGTTTTACTGTACCATAAAATAATTATAAGATTTCAGTCTTGAATGAATTGTAAATGTATCTGGCCACCTCCTTCAGTGAATGTTTCTAGATAAACAATGTAAATTAAATGTTTCCTTTGATTCAGCATCTGCCAAGACCAAATAATCCAAAATATGAAAAGGTAAAGGTAGTGTTTATGATCAGTCTGAAGTATGAGGCATCAGTTGGGTGTTATCAAACTCTTCACCTTTAGAGATTTGTAGGACACTATATTTCTGATAATTATTAAAAATTAAGCTTTCACAAGAAATATGTATTAGCCTGGCAAATTAACTCAAGTGATAACTGATTTAAATGTTATGGAAAATGTTTTTAACCCCTTCTGGATTCTCATTTCTTTCAGACTAGTGCTTTACTGCTGTGATTGTGTGTTTTCACAGCACTAGAACAATTATATTTTCTTCTAGAGTAGATTTAAATAACATATTTCTTTATACTGAATTACAAATCTATGGACACTATGTTCTTCTTTCTTTCCATATCTTTACACTTGTTTATGTGAGTGAATGAAGCAATTAATTAACACATTTTTCACGATTTAACTGAAATATTTTTATAGTCGTGTTATAAACTGCATAATTCAATTTAACAAATCTGTGTATTGATTTAATGACAAATGAAGTTATATAATATTTTATTATGACGTCTGGGCCATCGTCATCCTGATCGTATGGTAGTTGAATTTACCAGTTCTACCTATGTAATCAGTGCCTATCGCCATTATAGGCCGTCGTGGTTGTGATCGTATGG